>CAIGQQ010037975.1:3588164-3603751 GCA_903798035.1 Danio albolineatus | reverse complement strand
TATATATTATTAAATGAGAAAAACAATAAAATGTTTATTAGTTTTAGTCATTTTAATATAATCTTAAGTTGAAATGACTTGGGCTACACAGCTTGAACATAAATTTGATAGGTGCCAATTGTGCTTTTGCCAGATTTCCTTTACTTGATAGGTAGCATAACAGCAGCCGAAAGGCATTAAAAATATATATATATATATATTACTTTCATATCTGTATTTGACAGATTTTGCAAAGGCTTCAGACTTCAGCTGGTCCAGATTGTCAGCTAGTACCGGCCTCAGTCGTTTGAGGTTGCTTCATGACTTGCTTGTGCTTGTTGGGCAGCTGCACTTCAATGGCTGTATGATGGCAAGATGAGACCTCAAATCTGATGTATTGCAGTGTGTCACAGGGACATTTCTGCTGCAAATTTTGCATATTGGGTCATCTAAATTGGCTTTTCGCTCGGTTGAAAGCCGAAATGTTGCCAAACTGGTATTGTAACTTTTTTGGTTTTAGGACAAGAGAGTCTGCCATTGCTTCAAACACCGGATACAAACACTTGGCAGTGGAAAAAAAAAATCACATTCGCATGCATTATTAATTTAACATTCAGTGCACAATTATTAAGTGTAAAAAAGCAAGTGCTTAGCATCAGCAAAAAAAAATAAAAATAATAATAATCACAGTGGTTGAGGCCATCAAGCTGCTTTCATTCCTCGGTGGTTGGCTTTTCAATACTGTGGTATTCCAAAATCGCTACTGCCCTGAGAATGTCCCAACTTTACATTACAGTGTATAGATTTGGTGTGTTTTGGTGTCCCTCATTTGTTGACTGAGAGATGGGATGAAACGTTGCACCATGGGCAATAGAGACTTTAAGAAATATGTGTTGATTGAATCACAAAGGTGACTGAAATAGTTACCTGCTGTAGCCCTCTCCTCCTCAACCCTTTGATCCAAACAAATGAATCATCCAGCATTCGTTTGAATGGACAGTTGACTCCTACTACAGGTATTGCTGTCCAAAGTATAGTAAAAACCCTTTTAATGTTTAAGAAGGGTAACAAGATCTAAGTTTAAGGCAGTAGATTCATAAATATGCACAGGCAACCATTTTTATTTATACAAAACAACTTTATTAACAGTTCTAACAGAAACTCACACAAACACGTGCACACACACACATTCATACAGGTTGTAGAGAGGAGTAAAGAAAGAAAAAGAAAGGTTTGAGAGAGGCTGTAATGATATAAAGACCTCGAGTTTAGTAAGACCCATCAAGCGAACCAAAAATCACCAATTTAACCCTTCCATGATTTATTTGGGGTTACATGTAATTTACACCAGTGCAGTATCGTCTGGAGGCGTTACTTGCATTCCTTTTGCGATGTGAAGTATTCCCTCTGAGTTCACTGGTTGTAGGGTCTTTGGTCCTCCCAAGGCTTGGAGTGGAGTGGAGTCTAATGATTCAAGTTTGAGGCAGCAAAAGACTGTAGTTGTGTTGACTTCTGGTTTCATGGTGCACAAAACTTAAATAGACTCTGGACGGTAAGAAAAGGAAGAAAAGTACCGGAGATAGGAATGTTTGGTTGTGCTGTTGTCCAATTTTAGCAAGGTCTGCATCTGCTCGCTGGACCTGAAGAGAAGCTGATCAGAGCTGGAACCGGCACTTGGGTTGGACTGTAGACTGGCAGACTGTTTCACTGGGCTGCCGAGTTGGTTTTGTAGGCTGTGACTGGGTCGTTTTCTGATACCATTATCACGTGTGTGAATTGATAAGCTGAACGCCAACAAAGGTGATCCATCTTTGTAGACTCTGTGGTGACTTCATGCCCTGCAGGGCTCCTGCCTCCTGCAGATTTGGACTATTTAGTGTTGATTCGGTGTCGTGATCAAAGGAACTCGTAGTGTCAACTCTTTTACCAAATGTCTGCTTCGTTATAGGTTACTACTGTATTTATTACAGTTCATCAGTTCACAATAGTTAATGCTGGATACATTATGATGTAGCTTCCACTAACAATGAGTTGTAAATACTATAATATATACAATATAATAAACATTGCCATAGTGTGGTTCCAAAAACACACTATGTAGCTGAGGGTTGTCCCTCCTACAACGTGATTAAAATCACCCTGCATATTGTAATGTGTAGCAATGTGTTATACTTTAAAGGGGTGGTCCACTACTATATCGTATTTTAAACTTTAGTTCACGTGTAATGTAACACTGTGTACATAAACTTTTACAGAGTAAGCTTAGCAAAGCCTACAGCAAACAAATTTGGGGACTACAAAAATTTATATATCCGGGCTAGTGAGATCACAAGGGCTTCTGGTTATTCAGCTCGCACACACACCCTGCGCAGCGAAAGGGCATGGCCACAGGTGGTATAATGTTACAGTATAGAAATATATAATGCCATCCAAACACCGCTATTTCCACAGAGCGTGTTCTGTTGTGGTATTTGGGCTTCCAAAGGACATGACACAAAGAGAGAAGTGCTTACAATTTAATTTTAATTATGTTCCAGAGAATTAAACAAAAAGATATAGCTAGCCGTGACAAAGGAGAACTTCCAGAATCTCTCCCAGTTCAGTGCTTGATTTGGTTAAAAGCTCCAACCGACGAAGCTGTGGATTGTGAGCTACAACCTGTAAGTATTTTTATTTGTTAAAATTGATCAACTACAGTTTCTACCATTAAAGGTATGTTGTAGCGAGGACGTAAACAACGGGAAATGCTGTTTTGCACCGTTAACAATTTAACTACAAATTCATATTTATCAGTCAACCCACTGTAAACAGCCACAATCTTCAGGAGTTCGTGCAGTGTCTCTCTATGTGGCCACTTTCCATCCATTCTACATCTCAAATAACAAACTTGCAAAAGATGTAAGAATGTTTGTTTCATATTACTTACTCATGCTTATTCTGAATATATGCGAAAGACACTTGTCAGGTTTTATTTTAGAGAGCAGGCTTGAGGCTCCACTGTGTGCTCTTCATTTTTCTGTCTGATTCAGGCAGCTAATGATGCTAACAGCTGCTCTGACTGAACTGTTTGCACAGTGCAAAAGCGCGCGATTGTAGGGGCATGACGTGGAGCCAGCCCGCGAATCACAACACATTATGTTAGCTGACCAATCAGAGCCTCGAGGACAGGGCTTTCAGAGGAACTAGGAAATATGACAGTTATTTTCATGTTCGCTGAGTAGCTGTATATATGAAGATAAATGGAAAAAATAACTGGATTTTCTACAAATTAAGCATGAGCACACATTACTTTGCATCTTATAAACACAACCAAGCCCTAAAAATACACTGTGGACCACTACTTTAATCAATTGTGTAGGTAATAAAACAACACAAACGAGGTAAAATGTTCTTAAAGTTTAGAAACATTTTGAAACTCCTTTATGTTTGTGTTACGAACACAATTTGAATAATTGTGCAATTCAAGGAATTGCTAGTCAACCTGTGCCTACAAACGGTACTGACAGAAGTCATACAAGAGAAGAGCTGCTTCTGGCATTTAATGATGTTTTACTGTGACCAAAAACCTCATATCATATACCAGTGTTAGTAGTTGGGCTGTTCTCCTCACATGTTCATTAACAGAATGCCATTGCTGTTCCATCAGCAGCTGCTTGCTTAGTCCCTAATGACTACAGTTCAGCCATTCATCCTCATTAATCACATGACCACTCTGTTCATCCTCTGTTCTGTCTGAACATGCAGGTTTTGTCCTCTGGGGTTGGGAGGCCAGGACTGATTTTAAGCATCTTAAGATGACAAAAATGTTTCATGTCCCTGTTTTATTCCATTTTGTTTATTCTGTAACTGACTAATGTGGATCTCTACAGTGGTGATGTTTTTTTATTTTATTTTATTTTTTATTTTTTATGCCATCGCAGAAATGAGCATCACCCAACTTTCAATGATAAAACCCCAATATAAATATTCCATTTGTTTTTAAATTAATTCTGAAAATAAGCCCTGCGACATCAGTTTATGGTCGTCCACACTTTATCATGACAATGTATTAAACAATTTGTGCAAATTTTGAACCCCTAATACAGTGTATTGGATCGGATACAAGTAACTACTTGATAAATAAAAATTAGGGATGCTCCAATCAGGATTTTTGCAGTAGATACCAATTACAGATTCCTTGTCATGGTGATCGGCCGATATAGAGTACCGATTCTGATGCTTTAAAGCACATTTTCCCCTCTAAGTATGATACTTTAGTGGAAATCTCTCCTTACCTATGAAAATAAAGGAGTGCTGCAAATAATCCCTTAGACCAGTGGTTCTCAAACTGTGGTACGCGTACCAATAGTGGTACACAAGCTTCCTTCTAGTGGTACGCGGAGGAATCTCTGAATAATTAAAGTAAAAAAATGAATACACTTTTAACCATTTGATGCATACGATAACACAGATGTGATCAGTAAATTGATTTTAATAGGCTAAACCTTTTATTTAAGTGGCTGACAATAATAAATATTCTTAATTAGAAGAATTAATCTGCCTTGTTTTTTAAACTGCAGTGCTGTAGCTGCTTAATTAGGCCTACTATGCTACTGTACTTCAATAGCGGTAATTATGGTGGTACTTGGAGAGACAATTTTTTTTCTGAGGTGGTACTTGGAGAAAAAAGCTTGAGAACCACTGCCTTAGACACATCTCATAACCATTTAGGTGTGAACATGTCATGGTCAGAAGTAGCTTTAAAGAAAGTAATAGATAGCACTGATACAAAAAAAGTATTGTCAAGATTACAGTTCAGAAACATTGCAAAGAATGCAGAATTCAACATGTCTCAATCAAGAAAAGTTTGGAGGGCATATTTCATGCATAAGTTAAAATGTAGGCCTATAAATCCATTACTTCTTTACTAAAAGGAAATATAAACTACTGCTTATTGCAATATGTAAAGTGAACTTGCAATATTGTCAAAAACACAGAACTTTCAGTTCTTATATGTAAAAAAGCCTAAATACATGGAGGGTCATTCAAATATTTTGCTTATCTCCAACTAACACAAACACTTGGAATCAGTTCAGGAGATCGGCCACATCAGCGAGTACTGATCGAGTCATAACATGTGATTTATCAGCCGATGCCGATCAATTGGAGCATCCCTAATAATTATTATTATTTTTAAATGTATCAGATCAAAAGCAGGTCATTGGAAATATGAAATTTGCAAAAACACTGAGCCCTGAAATAGGTGATGAATTCCATGGAGTTATGTTTATTCATGATGAAAAGGCAGCGTTTGTGCTCATGTTGTTATTTGTGCACACATTTGCATGTTTGGTCTCGTGGTTGTGAGCGTGATTCTGTACCTTGCCGGCACACGGTGTAGAAGTGGCCTACAGCGCTGCTCTGTCTGTCTGTTTGGACTGTATTTTTAGGTGTCTGCCTCTCTCAATTTTCCTAGAACTATAATGGCGTTTCTGATGTGGAGCTAAGGATAGCCATGCCAGACAAAACTACAGTTACGGTCCGAGTGCGAAAGAATTGCACAACAGACCAGGTCTACCAGGTACCAGGTTTACAACATGTGACACTTTACAGCAAACGCTTCAGTTTCCAGATCCACACATTTCATCCTTCCTCACTGTGTTTTCTTTTTCTCAGGCGGTAGTAACAAAGATTGGGATGGACAGCATTACTGCAAGTTATTTTGCTCTGTTTGAAGTCATTAACCACACTTTTGGTAAGAGTCCATCTTTGTTTTGTCCTGTTTGACAGTTTAAACAGAAGTGTTTGCACGATTTTGGTTTGAGTATGAAACACAGCTTTGAATAGGATTTACAAGCAATGGGCTATATGCACAGAGACCTTAAATGTTCAGCCAGGCAGCCCGGTGGCTTCCGGTGACCTCATTCATTTTCTTGTCGGCTTAGTCCCTTTATTAATCCACGGTCGCCACAGCGGAATAACCGCAAACTCATCCAGCATTTTGTTTTACGCAGCGGATGCCCTTCCAGCTGCAACCCATCACTGGAAAACATCCACACAAGCATTTTGTTTTATGCAGCGGATGCCCTTCCAGCCGCAACCCATCACTGAGAAACATCTACACATTCTCATTCACACACATGCACACACCACGGACAATTTAGCTTACCCAATTCACCTGTAACGCATGTCTTTAGACTTGTGGGGGAAACCGGAGCAACCGGAGGAAACCCACGCAAACAGGGGGAGAACATGCAAACTCCACACAGAAGTGCCAACTAACCCATCTGATGCTCGAACCTGCGACCTTCTTGCTGTGAGGTGACAGCACTACCTACTGCGCCACTGTGTCACCCCGCTTCCGGTCCTTTCCATTATAAAATTGTCACGTTTAAGATCTGATTTCTTTAAAAATCTGTGATCTTCACTGCCTGTTAGCTATACGATATGAAGTGGGTCTCAGATGGGACAAGAAGCACTGCATTAAATTTCATTCCATCCCCGCCATGTCTTTAAAATATTTATTTTACCTCAGTATTTTAAGTGGAATTTCTGCGCTAGTCTGTTGCTACTGACGGTGCTAGCGGTTACAGTGGTATTTTATCTCGTTTTACACTTGAACAACTAAACAAATGCTTAAGTCTATTTAACTGAATGTAGTGTAATTACACTACAACATCAATGCTTTAAAAACAACCTTGTGAAATTGAAAATAGTCACATTAAGCTTTCACCGGAAGTTTATTGTCGGCTTAAAAACTCTAGCTGCGCACAGAGCACATTGTGTGGGTTTGTGGACACAAGATTTTGGTTTTCCCTCACATGAAAGACTTTTGGGTATAAAAATAAAATTATTTAATCCCTGATGCTTCCCACGTTTGCCTTTTATTTGATTTAAAAAAAATATGTGGTATTATTTAATTAGCCAAGTAAGTACCATTTTAAAAACTTTTTAATATTTTCAAGTATATTTTAGTCCTGTGCCATTGCTTCAGTCTTTTTTTTTTGGAAAAATGAAATTGTAATCAGTAAGATTTCAGATTTTAAATTCTTAGATTTTTGCAAATTATATGCAAATTGGTTATCCAGTTAAATATTCAAATGGTATTTTAGGAAGTTAAACTATTCAAAACATGCTTTATGGTTTTTAATATAGTCAATCAACACATTCAATCAAACTTCATTTACTCACCCTGTATGCCATTCCAAACTCCAAACATTAGTTCATTTTCAAAACAATCATAAAGATGTTTCTAATCAATTCTGAGAGATTTCTGTCTCTAGTCAGCCTAAAATTGTGATAAATAGATCAAATATGAATCAAGTGTTTTAATATCAGTCTTCTGAAGATACTCGCGCTTAAATTAGAAGCAGATTTAGTTTTTTTAGCTTTTGTTCGTATATTAAACATTTATTTTTGGATTTGAAACGACATAAGGGGTAGAGTTGTGTTACAATGTAATAATGTATTAAACTTCCTTCTCTAATTGTTGAAATACTCTGCCTCTTGGTCTTTTAGCACGCAAGCTGGCTCCTAATGAGTTTCCCCATAAGCTGTATGTGCAGAACTACACGTCTGCTGTCCCAGGCACCTGTCTAACACTCCGCAAGTGGCTCTTCACCACAGAAGAAGAGATTCTGCTCAACGACAACGAGCTAGCCATCAACTACTGCTTTCATCAGGTCTTTATTTGTGTGTGTGTGTGTGTATGTGTTTAAGCACATGTTTGGTTTTGGTTGTGCGTTTTTAGTTTATGCTGAGTTATGTTTACACGCATCTTCTCTGTCAGGCTCTGGATGATGTGAAAAAGGGATTCGTCAAAGTGGGAGAGAAGTCCTACCAGCTTCAAAAGCTTACTGAACAGAGGAAAATGACCATGGTGAGTCTTTAGACAATGCAGGTTTACAGTTAGTGGAAGCTGTTTATAGTCATTTCCCTTATATTACATTACTATTGATTTAACACTTGCTATATATTATAATTATTCCATAAGATTGCCACTATTGACATAAAACTTTCACCAAAACAGCGAAAGCCGTTCTATGTTGTTTGTGTAGGCTTGTATTTTACAGTACTGTAAAACTACTCAAAAATGACTGATTATCAAACTATTGCATTTGATTTACCAAATTCAGTGTCAATTTCACATTACATCCATAACTGAGAGATGTCTCATCCACAACAAAGCTTTTTCCTCATGAATGCAAAATAAAATAAAGAACTTTCTCCTATAGAATGCCAACTCTTATCCTTTTGCTCAGTATTATTGCTGTTGGATTGTGCAAAGTATGTTGTATACTGTAAACTCGCATACTTTTTTAGTCACATCCGTAAACCATGCTTATTTCTCTCATTTAAAATATAAAACACATTTACAGATTGATATTTTATCTGTTTCCTTAACTCTGTGGTTAGTTGTTTAGGAAAATATAAACCCATGTTTTAATATTCTGTTAAAATGTTAACATTTTCTGTGAATTTATGTGTCAATCTTTTACTGCAAGTGTCACATCCATAACACTGGAATTGCTCATATGCATGTTTACATTTGATTAGACAATATGATATATTTATTCAGCATGAACTCATTAAATCAAACATAATAATTAACATTTTTTTCAATAATAGATTTTTAATATTTGGTCTTTAAACCAAATTGGCTGTATTCTGCAACACTGATAATAAATTATTCAAATAAGTGCAGCAAATTAGCATATTAGAAATATTTTAAGGCAAGGCAAGGCAAGTTTAATTATATAGCACATTTCATACACAGTGGCAATTCAAAGTGCTTTACATAAACAGGAATAAAATTGAAGTATAAGAAAATAAAAACAAATAATAAAAAAAAACAGATAAAGACAGATTAAAATGAGTTAAGACAAGTTATAAAAGAATGAAAAAGAAAAGAAAGACACAGTAGTGTGATCTGTTGGATGTAGCACAGTGCTCATTCAGTAAAGGCACAGCTAAACAGATGTGTTTTCAGTCTTGATTTGAATGTGCCTAATGTTGGAGCACATCTGATCATTTCTGGAAGCTGATTCCAGCAGCGAGGGCCGTAGTTGCTGAAAGCAGATTCTGCTTTGACTGAACGTTTGGAATTTCTAGTTTATATGATCCTAATGATCTGAGTGATCTACTAGGCTTGTATTCAGTGAGCATATCTGTAATGTATTGAGGTCCTAGGTCATTTAGTGATTTATAGACAAGTAATAATACTTTAAAATCTACTTTGAACGTAACTGGGAGCCAGTGTAAAGGCCTGAGGACAGGTGTGATGTGCTCTGATTTCCTGGTTCTGGTCAGAATCCTGGCCGCAGCGTTCTGGATGAGCTGCAACTCTCTGACTGTCTTTTTGGGAAGGCCAGTGAGGAGCCCGTTACAGTAATCCACCCTGCTGCTGATAAAAGCATGAACAAGTTTCTCTAAGTCTTCACTGGAAACAAAGCATCTAATTCTTGCAATGTTTTTGAGATGATAGTATGCTGATTTAGTTACTGCTTTGACATGACTGTTGAAACTGAGATCACAACAGAGTCACACCAAGATTCTTGACCTTATTTTTTTGTTGTATGACCCTTAGAGCCAAGGTATGCATTCACCTTGAGAACCTCATCTCTGTTCCCAAATGCAATGACTGCAGTTTTCTCTTTGTTTAACTGAAGAACGTTTTGGCACATCCAATTGTTAATTTCATCAATGCATTAGCAGAGGGTGTCAATGGGGCTGTAGTCATTAGGCAGTAAAGATATGTAGATCTGAGTGTCATCAGCATAGCTGTGGTAGGAAATATGGTTCTTTCTCATTATCTGGCTCAGAGGGAGCATATAAAGGTTGAACAGGAGATAGATCAAAACAGGTGTAATGATGCTCAAAATATTTTATTAGAAAACCAATCTTTTAAAGTCCACATGAACCGGAAGCTGTGAACGTTCTTTTCGTATATTGGCGCAGTTCCTTTCAAAACGGAATGTGGGCGTGGCTTGTTTTTACTTTCTGCTGTGAGATGATTGGATATAGTAAAGTAGGGATTTCATTCAGAAAGATGGGTTTTAGAAGAGCTATTACAACCTAACAGACACCTCCTCCTCACCATGTCTGTTGTCAAATCTGAGTGGTGGTGGTTAATACCTCAAAATCATATATTCTGAGAATTTAACTGAAAAAAAGGGCATTTTCAGATTTTAATTTTAGATTATGAGGGCAAACTTTTTTTTTCTTCTTAATGACATGCGCTGATGATTAGTTCACCACAAAACTGGCAACGTGAGCAAAATCATACGGTTCGTTTTTTTTTCATTTGTACTTTAAGTTTCATTCATATTTTGCCTAATTAATTTTTCGTATTTTGGTGAGCATAAGAAACTTCCTAACTTTTAAACAGTTTGATTTAATCGAATGCACTGGTTACCATCATAACATGTCATGCTGCATTAAATGAGCAGAACTGTTCTCTTAACGCATTCCGAACTGAAAAGTGACAAAATCATCAGGCAGGTTCCTCCTGTGCTTTCTGCCTCTGCAGTATTTAGGTATTCTGAGGACCTGTGAAGGCTACAATGAGATCACTTTCCCACACTGCTCCTGTGACTCTCGCAGGAAAGGTCATGTGATTACAGCGATAAGCATCCGCCACTTTAAACTCCACGCCTGCACAGAAGACGGCACTCTAGAAGTAAGTGAAAGTGTTGTATTCACAAAACGTTTTATCGTATCGCTCTAAAATGCCACTAAATGTTTTAGGTGTTTTTTTTTCTTAAAAGCTAGCCACAAAGCTGCTGCGACACTTAGGAATAGGGGAAAGTCTTAAGCTGGGGTCGACCTTGGTGCTGTGGATGATGTCATAATGCTTATTAACTATGCACACAGTGATTGGCTGAACTCTTCGCATTTGGTGTGAACATTAGACATTAGAGGAGAAGAGTCCTAAATTTAGGATTATTTTTAAAGATTTTTTTCCTAAATTGGCAAGTTAGGAGCTACTTTTAGCCTTAAGATATTTTATTATTAATAACCCAGGACAGGGACAGCCTAATATATTTCTTAATCATTTGTTCTTCAGAATCAGGTGATTGCATTCGATTGGTCCGAGATGCAAAGATGGGACACTGATGAAGAGGGAATGGCTTTTTGTTTTGAGTATGCAAGAGGAGAGAAGAAGCCACGCTGGGTCAAAATCTTCACTCCATATGTAAGTGCCATATGTCCAGTCAGTGTAAATTTTGCATCCTGCATTTAACTTTGTCAGGTTGTTATTAGTGCTACCATATTTTTGTATGCCTTTTCTTACATTTAATAAGCCACTTCTGGTAAGTTTTATTAGGTCAAAGTGGTGTTACTTTGTAATTTACATTTTATAAATTAAACAATTTAGTCCTCATACTTTTTTCTCCAAGTTCTTGGGTCTGAAATATATAAGTATATAACAGAAACTCTTATTGACATTCACTTTAAACTTGATTTGCTGCAAACATCACATCTGAAGGAATTTATTTATAATATAGTAGTGGCACATGAGAAATTTGACACGGATACACTCGTCTCTCACATTCAAGATGAATTCACATGTGGCTCTCAAAGCTACTGTGTACTAACATTGAATTATTTGAAACTGTGTGTACATACATTGTACTTGCATTGTGCTTGTATTTAGCGATATCTGCAGTTACACTTTATTTTAAAATACCCTTCTGAAACGGCAGTTACTATTATTATTAGGACATTATAATAATATAATACAATACATTTCTGTTAGTTCATGTATTTACTAACATGAACAAGCAAATTCAGCAAAACATGAACAGTACATTTATTACAGAATTTATTCATCTTTGCTAAAAATAATTAAAGAAAATTTGCATCCATTTTTAGTTTGTTAGACTTTTCCTTTTTTTTTTTAAATAATTTTGTAAAACAAAAAAAAAGATTTCTGCTGAGTGATTTTGAGTGTATTGACCTTATTTTTCAATGTGGAAGTGCACTTGTTTTTGTGATTGTTTTTGAACTTCCGATTCAGTCGCCTATGGGAGAAATGACTAGGAATAGTAAACGGCAGAAAACGGTCAAACTACTTGCTCTACAAACAAGTGTTTGCATGACTATACAGACAAACAAAGCAGAATAATATAATAAGAAAACATCAGCTTGCAACATTAAGCAGCATAACAAGCTGTTTTAACGTCTAAAAATGAATGGAAGTGAATGAAATAGCCAAAAAGATTCAAATCACTCAAATGTGGAGAATAAGGTAAATAGGAGGTGAAATCTTAACAAACAAATTTTATTTAAGGTTTTAAAAATGTGAAATCAGTAATTTAGAACAACTTGTTTACTAAACAAAGCTGTGGTAGGACTCTTATCATATAATACATCAACTAATCAAAATGGAAAAAAAAACACTTTACAAATTGTACACAAATTATCTAAACATTTCATGATGATAAAAAAAGAATAAATGATATTTATGTAACATTTACATAAATAAATAAATGACAACAATGACAAAGTAAACAGATGACAACCTCCGCAATCTGTGAAGCTGAATTTTCTGCAAAAGCAAAGATTCCATGTGGGCCTAAAGATATAAATGATATGCATAGCTTCAAGCGGTTTGCCCCATTAGATGCTCTGCTGACAGGTCATATGTTTGTGCTGTTTAATGAGTTAGAGGTGTGGTGTTTTCCAAAATTGTTCCTCCCTAAACATTTTTGTTTTGTCTTTACTCTGTGACGGAAATGTTTTTGTCATACAAAACAGATTTTTATTTTTATTTTGTTAGAGCTGTGGCAAAAACTCATTCTAGAAATCGATTCTGCATCAATACTGAGATTTTCAACATGTTTAGCTAATCTTTCTACAGTGGATTCTGAGATTAGCTTTTAAAAGCAGATGGCACTTTATGCTTTACAAACAGCTGTACTCTGCTTGCATCCAGTTCCTTACTAATACCACTTGAACCTTCAATACATCACCTACAATACCTACAATACAATAATAAAATTAGGAAAGATTTCATAGAAATACAAGTGGTTATAGTTAGCTGTGTTTTCATTAATCTTGTAACATAAATGCCAACTTGGATGATTCAGCCAAACACTCAAGCATACTTCCTCAGCAGCATTTAAGTGTGCAGTTTAAAACTAGCCTAGACTGTCATCTGCTGTTAAAAAAAACTAGCCTAGAGCATCTCATCGATGCAGAATTTATTTCTCAAATTTTCACCACAGCTGTTATTTTTGCCTAGTTTTTTTCAGTGGAATAATGTTATTGAAGAAAAAGGGCAAATTATTAAACTCTGATGTAAAATTTATATATATTTTTAAAAAAAATCTAAAAAAGGCCTGGACAATACAACAAAAAATAGTTATCATCATATAATGTTTCATATCATTTGGTATCGATAATTACTGAATATTTTTTACAACCCATTTAAGAATATTAAGAGTGTTTTTTATTTAAGCACTTAATTTTAATTTACCAATATAACTAAGGCAAATAGTTTTAATTGTCAAAAACAAACAAAAAATGTACAAAAATATCCTCAGATCGGGATAACTGATCCAGCATGTTCCCTGAGGATGGAGAGGTGTCGTGGACGAAATTGAACAGAGGGGCAGGGAACTGTGGGTGTCGTGGACGAAAGTGAAGAGGGTTGGGGAGTCACGGAAGAAAGTGAAAGTGAACAGCAGACTGGGGAGGAGGGCGGTTGAGGAGGGGGATTGGTAAAATGAGGTGCCGGATCTGGAGTGTTTCGGCACAAATTAAGCCCTGTTCACACTGGAACTTCATGATGATATATACCAATACTGTTTTATCAGCCCAGCCCTAATCTAAAAACATTAAAGAAGAAAATGTATGACAATTCAGCCAAAACAAAAAATACCTAGATATAATTTAACCATTTATTGCCCAGCCCTAATTTTTATTTCATCATCTTCCTGTAAACATACCCAATCTATTGATTCATGTGCACTGAAGATGTCTTTTCATCCCTAGTTCAACTACATGCACGAGTGCTTTGAGAGAGTTTTCTGCGAGCTCAAATGGAGAAAAGAGGTGAGCACTTCAGTTCTGTTAAGCGTCTGCTTGCTCTTCTGCATTACTACATGACTGCTGTATTTTCCAGGTTGAAGAGGAGGCCACGGACAAGGACAACAAGAACTGCAGTAAAGATGGTATGTGCGGTAAGGTAAGGCTCTGCCTGCCTCCGTCTCTAATCACCAACATTAATGCCAGCCCATAATGTGTGCTCTTAAAAAAGCCGTCTCTGTTTGACAGAATATCTTCCAGCTGTTGAGACACACAAGGGATGGAGGCACATGAATGAAGAGATCATCTCCTCCTGATTTTCTCAAGTACATGCATACGAACACTAAACGCAACACAAACATTTCAGGAAACATTTCAGTCCCACACACTTACACGCATACTGAAATATGAAGCAGGAAATGACAACCACAATGCAACCATGAACATAAGAAACTACAAGAGACTTTTATAGACTTATAGACGCCGTCGTTTGATTTCATTGGACTGGACAGGAGTGGCGCTCGGCGTGGACATCACCTGTCATGTGACTGGTCTTCAGATGCAGAAAACTGAGGAGCCACAGAGACGTGTGCGCCTGTGAGGGCCCAGATGCTCTCTCAGAATGTATCCACTTACAGAAAAATGAACATACGAAGAACAAAAAAAAGCAAAAACCATTGCTACGTTTTCCACTCGGACAATCGGAGTGAGAGAGGGAAAGAGAAAAGGAGCCAGTAGAAACGAGATCAATACTTTCCATGCTTTTTTCCTCCACACTAGTTTGTCTCTTACCTCACTATTGCCACTGTGTTGGTGGTAGGTTTGTACAGATTTTTCAGCCCTTTAGCTGAACTGAGGTTTTTAATTTAATTTTGGTTTGGTTTTTTGGGATGATCTCATCCTTCTCTTGTTCTCCAAAGCAGTATTTGATTATATTAGCAACCGCCAGACCCAGATGCAGTTTCTGCGTAAAACTTAATGGACGTTTGTCCCTGTGAAGTGTGTGGGTCAATAACATGACACTCCTTTTTTTTATATTATTATTTATTTTAAATGCAGTTCGTATCGATGCACATTTAATACAGCCATTTTATTCCGGTAAATGAAATTCGCCATCATTATTCTGCCTTTATATGCTATTGAAAATCATAACATCCTTTTATAGTATGAAGTCATGATTACGATGCTCGTCGTATTCGAGATGTTTTACTGTCGGAATGTCTAAAGTTCAGCATTAATTGATGGCTATGTAAACACTCGCAGCACTGGACAGTCAGTGTGATAAACATTCTGGAACTTTGATAACATATGTGATCATTTCAATGCTTATGAAACTGCAAATATGCTTTAAGTGCACTACATTTTGACAAGACAAGATGCAGCCGTCTTGTCATTCTAGAACAAAGTAAAGAAAACTGATGGTTCAGCAGTAAACTGTAATCTTTACGGTGAACGTTGGGGTTCAGAATTATGTTCAAGTTCCCCAGTTAACAAATATCATTTCAGAGGCTGCTCATGTCCTATATACATATTCACATGTGTGTGTGTGTGTGTGTGTGTGTGTTATATAGAAACTGGGGGAGTAAATACAGTAAATT
>CAIGQQ010037975.1:3562564-3588154 GCA_903798035.1 Danio albolineatus | reverse complement strand
AACCTTTAAGCCGTAACAAAATGCTCAGTGTTCAGTTATTGTGTGTGGGTCTGGCTTTGTGTGTGTGTATGTTTGCTCCAATCATCTCTGATTGAGTTGTATTAACAGTGTTATAAATGTGAAGCACTGATTTGGAAAGCCACCAGTGTTATTATTTTTTAGTTAATGTATTTTATTTTTAAGGATGTCATGCCTTCACCCAGCAGCAGGGGGCTCTGAACGCACATCAGTTTATTTTCTTTACCATCTTTCTTATTGTAGCGCAGGCGCATACAAAGCTGTCGCTCCAGAGCTGTCTGGACATGTTTTGCACTTTTAAAATGGTGTGTGTCTGTGTGTTAGGCTGACAGCGTGTCATTTCTGTCCTGTATTTTTCCATAACATTTGTGTCATTCACTCATACTTCAGAGAAATATTCCAGGTTTGATACAAGTTACCCAAAAATTCAGAGTGTGACTCAAAAAATTAATGTTAAAATTGATTGAAACTACACAGTTCTTAAGTGTTTCGGGACACTTTAACTGTTAACACTTAAATTTATAAAAAACAATTAAGGTAATTGAATCTATTTGTGTTGGGACAACGTATGAAAACTGTGTGGAACTCAGCATTTTTTTTTTTACAGTGCATAATGTTCATTACTGTACTAAAATGAACTGGTCGAGTCTGTAAACCTTACAATACTGACATTTATTCAGTCTTTTTGTTGTGTTTTTGAGATACCAATGTAGCTTAAGTTTAAATGTATTTATTTTTTCACTTTAGATTTTGTGAACGTTTTGTCTTGATTTTATTTTTAATTTTTATAATGTTTAGTTCTTATTAATTGATCTTTTTGGTTTAGTCAATTAAATCAGGGTAAACTGCATGAAAATAAGAAATATGTCTTAAAAATGTCATCTGCAAATAGTTAAAATAAAATGAGTGAAACTATTATTATTATTATCATTATTTGTATTATTATTATTATTATTATTATTATTATTATTATTAAAGTTTTAGTTTGTGTATAATTGTAGTTTTTTTTATTGTTCTATAGTAATACAATTAGTAGACCACGTTGAGGTAAATGAAAATCAGAAACATGACGACAAATAATGTTAATGTGATTTTTGTCAAATAGTTTAATTTTGTTGAAGTGTATTTCTATCACGGCATCTAAACTCTTTCTGTACAAAAAGCAGGTTTATGTTTCAAAAATTAATTGTAATTAATGTCCATGATTTTTTAAAATCTAAAAATATAAGCATGAGAATGCTTTAAGTAGTGTTGAACCTGGAATATTCCTCTAACATACAGTGCGTGAGTGATGATCAGTGGATTTGTGTTGTGTTGGATTAGCACAGCTGTCTTATATAAGAGTTCTGCTGGTTATCAGGAGCTTTCACAGATTCCTGCAAAGCCTCTCATAAGCATATGCTTCGAATCTTTCTCTTTTTCCTCTCAAACGGCTTCTCCGAGACTTCCCTCTCCCTCTCTCATTCTCTCCGTTCCTTTGCTTTGGTTCTCTTTCTCTATTGACTGAAACTTTAATTTATTTGAATATGGAATTCAACACAAATATCGGTGTACAGTATTTTCAGCAGCGGTGTGCATTTTTGGGGTATCTTTTAAAAAAAACAAGGCACAAAGTGACTCTGAGGTGTAGAATAAACTGATGAAAAGTACACGTACTTCAAATAAAACAAGAAAAAAAAAGTCTATCTGGAGGGGATTTTGCAATGGAAATCTCAAGCTGACTTGATTTAATGTAAAAGCAAATGTTTGGTAATGTTTGGTCATAGCATTATAATAAAATGTAACATATTCTTTTAAATAAATTGATTTATTGACTCAATGGGTTGTGTCTGCTGTGTGACCTTTTTGAAGTTTGTGTTCTGCTGGTGAGATTCGAAACATTTTACCACACCTGACAATTTACTAGTCATTCATACAGGTTATAAAGTTTGTGCATTATTTGATTTAAAACATTTTATTTTATTTGTACAATGTGTGTATTAATAATATTCATACTAACTTATTAGTAGATTGTGCTATACTGTTATTACATTAACTGTTTTGCTCCTAAAATTAGGCTTTATAAAGAAGAATGTCACTGGTACACTGCTGAGCTGCCTACATTTAATGCGTTTAGCCATTTTTAAAAAATAATGTGGTAACACTTTACAATAAGGTTAATTAGTTAATACAACTAACATGAACTAATCATGAACAACACTTGTAGAGCATTTATTAATTATAATCGAACATTTACTAATGCATTATTAACATCCACGTCCATGTTTGTTAACATTAGTTAATGCACCGTGAGTTAACATGAACTTACAATGAACAACTGTATTTTCATTAACTAACATGAATAAATACTGTGGTAAATGTACTGTTCATTGCTTGTTCATGTTAGTAAATGCATTAATTAACATTAACTAATGAACCTTATTGTAAAGTGTGACCAATGATGTTTTATTAAATGTAGGCTTACAATAAAATGATCATATCTTTAATAGTATATAAATCCCTAAATTTAAAATATATTTGTAAACATAAATAAAAGCATTTCACATCAAATCAAACACATTAAATATATTTAATTACTGCCGTTTGAAGTGTTATCATCAGTAGCAGCAGAAGCAGTACATTATTAAACTAATAAAACTAAAATCGAAGAAAGATATTTTAATTACACTCAACTACAAGGCAGTCTCTGCAACTTGATAATCGTGCTAATTCTCAGCCATTGTTAGCATTGATAACATATGTTGTTTCATGAGCTCTCCAACGCTGTTTTTTTTTAACTTGTATGTGGCACATTGAGTGTTAATACCAAGCTCTTGATTGAGCTTTTCTGCACCAGTGTCGCGATACATCAGAGGTGCAGGGGAATAATTCAAGTACATGAAAAAGATGTGGGCACGAGGTGCCAACGCAGAAATAATTGATCAGTCGTCTGAATAGTGAATGGGATCAGTAACAGTAGTGTTGCTGTCTGTGGGTCGAGTCGCTGACCTTCACCCCAGAGATTTTATCAGCCACTTAACAATTAAAGAACAAATGGGGCCTGAAACCTGAGGCGGCGAGAGTCACTTCAGCGGACGGTTGGCACTGCCAGCTTAATTCAGGAAGTTCAGGCCGCTGATACGAGTCTGTCGAGCAGTCATACGGTCTGTCATGTACACCTCACCTGACAAAATCAGACAAAACAAGGCAGCCATGTGCTGTCTGGACACAAGTAAACCTGTGAAAAAATTATTGCTGCCTTCAATTTTTTAGACAAATCAATGAACTTTTCTAATCATCTCAACTTACGTCAATTAAATTCAAAATATTGAGTAAAGCTTTGTTTTTAAAAAGTTGTCGAAGATTTTACAGTGTAGGTCTAGATGTTACTCATTCAAAAACATTGAATGCAGGTATTATGTTTTCCACAAAGACCTACTTCATCTGAAAAGATTTATATTATGAATATATGTAACCTACAATGTCATTTCTATAACATTGTTATTTTTATAACTCTAAATTATTATTTGTCAAATATGTTTTCATATAAATATAAAGAAGTAAATAGACCACAAATCTTAAAATCCCCTTTATTTGAGTCATGTTTGAGTGTACATTTCTATGCATTTAAAACGTATTTGTTTAAATGTTATTTGCAGCATTTATTGAACAGATTTTCTTGATAATGTTTTTATTAATTAATTTATTTATTGAAAACTGCTTTACATTACTTATTTACATTTTTTTAAATAATCTATTTATGTCTAATGAATTATTTATTTATTGAAAAAATAACTTTAAAATTGTAATTTTATTCAGTCACGATGTATTTGTCCAAATATAGTTTTGTTTACTTCATAAAACACACACATTTTCATCTTTATTAGTATTATTATTTATATAGTTATCAATAATAATTTTTTTAAATAATATTTTATGAATGTTTTACGTATTTATTTACTACAGTTTGGCACTACACTACGTTTCCACAGACCCCCTAGCACTCCAAAACCCTTGCACTCCCTTGCTCCCCCTAAAATGGCTTGAAATATAGATAAACACTTATCGACTTACTAGGTATAGTTTACAACGAGTGCTACTTACTAAATACATATACCAAACCCCTCTAATGAAACAGCTCTAAACACAGAGAAGTCTGTTTCAGTACTGACCTACCGACCGTGCTTCCAGGATCACATTGCGGTTTCTTCGCACACGTCATCAGAGAGCGTCAAAACAGCGTCGCAGCTCCGCGCCACACTTCATTGTCATTCAGCAGCGTTGTGTTTTCTATCTGCATGTGGCCTCTGGCAGGGACGCGGCAGGATTGTGCTCGTCGTCTGCGTATGTAAGTATATGTACGCTACATTAACGTCCACAGCTGCGGGTTATTAACAATATTTATGCAGAACTGGATAGCTGGGAGTAAGAGAAAGATGCTCGAAAGCTGCTCGTTCCCGTTCTGTTTACCTTTGGCGTCGCGATCAGCGCCCGCTTCCCCATCTCTGGTCTTGCATCTAGCCTATTTATCCTGTTGAATGTTTACAAGTGCATTACAGATTAGACAGTGATTTGCTGATGACTGTGATTGTTTATTTGTTTTGTGGTATGTCGAGTTAATTTAGAGCTAACGTTAGTCAACCTCCAGTGCCCTTGCTATCCACTTTTTGTTAATTGAAGTGGTTCAAGATGATTATGCTTGTGGTTGGAATGTAAAGAACGAAAATTGTACCATAATATTACCATAGACTGGGTTTTTTTACTTTCTTGTAAATGTATGTTTTTATTCAAAGCCCAAGTGACTTAAATTCTACTTGAACAGTAACAAAAATACGACGTTGTCATTTAATGCAACTTAACCGTTATTTACCAATTTGTATGATAAATGCGGTCTAATGTATGTTTAGTTGATTACTAAATACACATATTTATAACAGTAAACCAACAAGTGCTATTTTATCGTATAATGGTCATTTTACCATTATTTTACTGTTGAATAATGTGTATCTTGTATATCAGCTAATGACCAAATGCATCTAATTATTGTTTTAAATGTTAAATTATTCAAATTTTGAATGAACAATAAAAAAATCTAATTGTCATCTCAATTTCGCTTCGTTTTAAAGTCCTATTTTGCCTCCACATACTCATCATGAACTGATTAATAGCAACTATCCCTAAACCCACAACTGATCCTAGCCTTAACCCATGCATTTACCTTACCTAAAAATGAAGCCTACTTGTTTAAAGAAATGCTCTAAATGTATACATTAAATACGCGTAAAAATAAATTGCATCCGTGCACATTACATTATTGGTTCAATAATTCGGATAACGTGCCAGAGCCTCTATATATACCGTATAATGTTCAATGAGGGAGAAATAATGAAGATGTCACTTCTATCAATAATAGATTAAAACGGGCATTAAAGAATAATGATACACATCTACTCTTGGCGATGAAAACAGCGTGCGTCTGTCATGATGTCTATACGATGATGTGTCTTTTAAAGCTCTGAGCTAAAAAGTTGCAACTTTGCGCGACTGTGTGGATAAACTGGGTTATGAAGCGCCCCAGGGAGACGTTTGTCCGTACGTGACCCGTATTCTTTCGGACTTTTTCTTTTGGAGGCGCGCGCGTCCTCAGATCCGTTTCACCCTCGCGCGCTTTTGAAGATGTTGTTTTGCCTCTTCAGGCTTCGGTAGGAGGTTATAAACTGCAGTGCAGTTTCATGTCGGTCACGGTACTGTAACCTCATGTATTATGCATCTGGGAGGGTCGCAGGTGGAGGTTTGCTTTCAGTCTGCTGGCTGGTGAAATGTGAAACGAAACCAATAGTTCAGCGGCTATGATAAAATGAGTACTGCGATGCAATATTAATATATCTCGCCGTTAACTGATATTCAGCAATATGGATACAGTACTCCCGTGTGATTTTGTCATGTTCAGCTTTTATATTACCGTGGGGTGATTTTCTAGGAATTTATCTGCGTTTTAAACCAGTCTATTAGTATTAGTAGTTATTTTTAATGATGTAATTACTGTTTGTAAAGCTGTAATATGTTGATTATTCTTTCCAGACAGGGCGCCCCCTGCTGCCAGCTTGTGTAAACGCGTCTTGTAAGTAAGTGTCGGACAGAAATTGAAGAGTTTGGAGGAGAATGGAAAGCGAAACCTAAAGCGTTTGTGACTAGCTCGCGACATTGCGCGTTTAAATTCACTGCTGACATCATTTTGCCCACTCGCTTTCCAAAGTAATTGTAGACACGTTTTAGAGTTTGTGAAACTAACCTTTTTTAGATGCAAACGGAGACAACGTTGTTGAAGTGTGATCTTTTTACTTTATTTTCACTCTTCATGCGGAACAGTCTTTAGTCAGTGCACGAGTCTGGGCCTCAGCTGCTTAATCTGTCAAATTCAGCTGTATTTTACCCTCCGTTGTTTTTGCGGTACGTATAACTTAGTATGAAATATCATGCTAGGTTTATCTTCTAATTATTAACTTTACTAATATTGGTTGCGTTCTAAGTTGTGCTCTAAACCTGGGGCAGTGCTGTAATCCGAATTCAAACTTTAAATCAGTGATGCATGATTATAAAGGGGTTAGAAGTCTGTGTGTTGTCATGAACATCCTATTTTATGCTAAATTTATTCCCACACTCGCGTGATAACTAAATCTATCAGAATTTCAAAGAGTTGAGTTTCAGACCAATTTCAAAGCTATAGAAATGTATAATCGTAAAATCATTTGTTTTGGATACATGCAGTTTTATTTCCTATAACATAATAATAATAATAAGTATTATTGTTTTTATTATTATTATTATGTCAATTCAATCAGTAGCCTATCAAATAATTAGCAGTTTCATTGTTGCATTAGTTTAGAGAAATTTAGAAAGTTCTTAATAGTTGTTTATACAACATTGTAACGTGTAGCTGTTCCTGTTTTGTGTGAACCATAGTCATTTAGCACTTTTTTCCAATAGTAAATCATTTGGCAACAAAATTCTTTAAAAAATATTTCAGCTCATAGTTTTCAAAACATGTTTTTATTTGAATAGCTAATTGGCTAAACTTTCAATTCTTTAATATGCTTTCCCCAAGTTTATCCTATTTGTTTGATGTGTTTGCTGCTCACTTTTTGGATAGTGTGATCAAGTGGTAACATAAGAGTTCCAGTGAGTGCCATGTAAGGTCCTTGCTACCTGTGTGACATGGAATTATCTTCTGATGCCATCTGTATGTTACTACAGTATCCCTCTGTTTCTCAGACAAGGCTTAAGATTAATCCCAGTCTAAAATTTAAGTCTTTGCTGTTTCACCTAAAGGAACTTGCGCTGGCTGAACCTAAAATATATTATTTCTTATGTCTCAAGATGGACACCAGTAATGATTTATTTTAAAACACATTTATTAAAATTTATTTGGTTTGGACATTTAACCAAGACCTTTTCCTGGCTTAGTTTAAGCCATGTCTGTGAGACCAGGCAAATGTGTTGTAAGGAAGGAATGTCCACAATAATGTCAAAAGACAGCAACACTTCAAATACCACAAGTGTAATTTCTACATGCAAACGGAGAAACGTGGAATGTGATGGAGCAGAATCAATTGATCTCTCACTGTGATTTATTTGGAGACTGAAATGTTTTATCTGACGTTACTTGTAAAGTAGCATCACGGTTCCGTTAATTGACTGTAAACTGAATTGTCTCTTGTGTATGATATTAACTACTCGATGGGAAACAGTAAGGTAAGGTTGTGACCTATTAATTCGGTTTATGTTTATTTATATAGCACTTTTACAATGTAGATTTTGACAAAGCAGCTTAACGTAAAAGTTCTAGTAAACTGAAAATGTGTCGGGTCCAGTTTCCAGAGTTGAAGTTCAGTTCAGTGTGGCTTCTTAAGATGCTTTCCAGTGCAAGGTGCAGTGCAGGTCCAAGCCATGCTGAACTGTACCGTACCACAGAGAGAAAAAGTAGCTTTGTAATTACTAGTTCAAAATGTGTGCTGGTACTAACAAAAACTAGATTGCTGAAAATGTGGTTAGATATGTAGCAGCTTGTCTTGTGTATTATAGGGTAAGCTTAGCTATTGCTGCCTGAATCCATTAAAATAACAATTGTTGACTGAGTACTTCCCATTGACTTGTAGTTTTTACAGTACTTCTATGCTACACTAAGCTGTTGAATACTGCGTTTCATAAACTATTGTTAGGTTCACTAACTTTTAATCTACGTTCCTATGTTTTTCCAAAAACAGCTTATACTCTTTCTTTGTGTTTTAATTTCTATAGTTAGATCCACTTGCATTTGAAGAGAATGTCCTTGAAAGTGCTTCTTCTAATACCCATGACCACTTTCCCTCCCCAGAAGGATCTGCAAATTAATCGCTAAGCCCGAAATAAATTGGTTGTCACAATAAGCATGAATAATTAATCTGTGAGCCTTTTACAAAGTCATTGAATTACAGCCTACTGTGTTTTCAAGAAATGTGCAGACAGGATTTGTCCATCCAGTAACAGAACTACATCACAAAAATTTGCATTCCTTCATAGAATTGTTTTCTGTTATTCTCTCTCTCTGCAGAAAAACCTGTCTTTGACATTGCGACCAGACAGCTGAGACTCATCCTAATACGTGCACAACTTCCCTAAGCCTAACGCTACACCCTCCTCAGCCCCCACCCCTGCGCTATGAGCAGAGGTAGAGGAGGGAATTACAAAGATAGCCAGCGATTCTCCCTCCCTTTCAGAAAGGGACAACCTCAGTTTTATTCTTCTACAACCACTGGTCAACCACGGGGCCCTCGTGTCCCAAGCCCCAGCTCTTCGGGCAGCTTTCCACATCCTTCCTCTTACTCCTCCTACTCAAGTGTTCCTGGTGTGCCTTCACGTGATCATCCCTTTTCCCCTCATCACTCTGATCCACCCCTGTGGGCATCCCCCCAGCACGGCAGTGATCAGATCTTTGACTCAAATGGTGTAAGCTTCCGACAAAACCAGGTGCAGTTCCTCAGGGGGCAGAGTGCACAGGCTCCTCAGTTCAAAGCATCTCAGCAACGAGGGTCTCAAAGCTCTAACCGAGGGGAAGAGGTCTCAACTGAGCCTATCCAGTACCAGACGGGTTATCGTGACTTTAAAACAAACAGTTACAATTTTGGAAGAAGAGACTGCTACGGCAGCGGACAGAATAACTGGCAAGGGGAGCAGAACTTTGGACCTAAAAGAAGGTCAGGGTGGAATCACCCTCACCAGAAGGGACAATATTATTCAAATCAGCACACTAAGCACTTCTGGAATGCACAGGCAAATGATTTATCCTCTGGCATCCATAATCTGAGTTTTGGTGACCGCGTAAAAAGGTTAGACACGTCTGGCACCTTGTCCTGCAGTAACCCTGCTTCTAAGGTTTCCAGTTCTCCCAGCTCATTCAGAGAGTCTCTGTATTTGACCCCTGTGATCCACCAACAGGTCTGTGCTTTTTTGACGTCACTCAGGCCAGACGAGACTGTTCAGGCAAAGGTCTTGGGCAAAAAGCTTGGTCTCCCCAAGAAGATTGTCAATAAGGTTTTGTATGACCTTTTGAAGTCAAACCAAGTAGTGAAACAAGGAGAGACCCCTCCTTTGTGGAGACTTCGAAAGGAGGAGGGCTGTGAACTCATCAAAGAGGAAGACCAAACACAGTCATCAAACGATTTGGATAAAGAGCCAGATCAGAGTCCATATATAAACCAGAAAGTTGTAGATTTCACTAGCACCGGTACTCCCTCTCCATCAGAGATTCTCATTGAAGCTGACAGTGATACCAGTGACGAATCAGAGGACTCTGAAGGTAACGATACCTGTGAAAAGTTGCTTGCAGACCAGGATAAAAAGACTCTTTCACCTACAGTGCAGTCCGTAACATTGTCAACAATGGCTGATTCTAAAGATAGCAAAGAGAAGATCCTACAGTACCTCTATGAAGCGGGTACGGGTAATGCACTTGTGATTGCCAAGAATCTTGGCCTGCGAAGTGCCAAGCAGGTCAATCCCACACTCTATGCCTTGGAGAAGCAAGGTGATGTAAACCGCAACACTGAAATTACTCCACCTACCTGGGAGCTAAGTGCACACAGACAGGAAAAGATGGACCGCCAACGGAAAGCTGCTGCAAACGCAAACCAGGATGTAAACAGTGCTGCGACGCTAAACTTGGAAACTGAAGAGATTGCAAATGTTGCTTTGGTCAACTTTGAGCCAATGGAAGGAGGTGGAAATCCATTGGTTGAGATGTTAGACAATGACAATGTTTTTGGTAACACAGAACTTGACATTCCTGGCTTAGACCTGATATGCAAAGCAAGTGACCTTCCCTCCTCTACCAACCGCAGCTTCCAGCCTATGCCCAATGCCCAGTTTTCCTACTATCAGGAGACTGCCAGTAATGGAGGAGAACAGTCACAGTGGGCATCTGATGATATTCCAGAGTTCCTAAACACAATTCGTTCTGAGGTTGCGGTTTCCTTGGCTGCACCCCCTCCTCCAGCCCAAAGCATGGAGTCAAACAGATTGCAGAAACTCAAGGAGGCCCGCAGTAAGAACCCAGTTAGCGGGCTGATGGAGTTTGCACAGCATCTTGGATACACTTGTGAATTCCTACTTTTAGACCAGTCTGGACCCTCACATGACCCCAGGTTAGTTGATGGAAATATTTGTTTATAGATGCAAAGCAGTTTTAAAATGGTCTTTTACATAGTTTTTTTTGAAGTGAATGTTAAGAAGGCAGACACACACATGTGAATAGTTTTGGAATTTGTTAAATAGCTAAGGAATTTATTTTAAAAGTCCCATAAATTTAAAATGAATTATTTTAGATGTTAGTTTCAGTCTTTTAGTTTTAAGGATATCTATTAGCTAGTGTGCTGCAAAACAGTGACAAAGTTTGTGTTTAGAAAATATTAAATGGATATAAACATCTAAAGCTTGCAGTTTTTCAACACCACCTAAATTGATTTTTTTTACGTCACCTCATAGTTCATTTTTTCTTCAAATCTCGACCAATCAAATGCTCTTTAATATCTGACATGTCCTGCCCACATGCTTCTCAATTGCTTTTCATTTGATGCGATTTCAGAGCTGTGATTAAAAACAACGCTATTGGCTGTATTTGTAAAAGGGGTGGAGCTACTCTGTCCCACCTTCTCCATTTTTTTAGTTGATATTACATCAAACATTGAATAAAAATGTAAATTTTTAAAGCACCTTATGGGACCTTTAAATGTGTTAAACAGTTAGTGATATGGGATTGAATTAGAAAATGAGTAGAAATGCACTAACTGTGTTATTAAACTGTTTTTTGTGTATCCAGGTTTCGGATGCAGGTCATGTTAGATGGTCGCAGGTTTCCACCAGCTGAGGGTTCGAACAAAAAAGTGGCAAAAAAAGATGCTGCTGCCATCACCCTGAAAATTCTTTGGAAGGAGTTGGATGGAGGAGGTGGAGAGGATGAGGAAGAACCAAACATTGAGGGAGCCGGGTCAACAACTGATCTGGCGGATGATATGGTAGTATTTTATTTTATTTTTCTATGCAAAGGTTGCATGAAACTCTAGTAGTAGTTCTGATATTCTATTAAAAATGTAAGGAACCAGCATTTATTTAAATATAATGTTGATTTTGTTTAGTATAAATCAGTTCTCTATTCTTTGTCTTATTTTTAAAGGGTGGCACAGATACTCCACCTCAGGCTCTGTCTCGGTCACTACCTGGAGGAAAGAATCCTGTTTCTGTTCTGATGGAGCACAGTCAGCGCAGTGGGCACCCCATCCAGTTTATCAAAACAGGACAAGAAGGGCCCCCTCATGATCCACGGTAAAACACATTCCACAGCAAAGGGCTTTAATGGTTCACCCAAAAATAAAAATTCTGTTATCATTTACTTACCATTCACTTGTTCCAAACCAGTTACTTTCTTGTGTTGAATACAAAAGAAGATATTTTGAAGAAAGCTGAAAACGCATAACCATTGACTTCCATAGTTTTTTTTTTCCTACTATGGATATCAATGGTTGCTGGTTTTAGCTTTCTTTAAAATATCATCAATATCAGAACAATGGGTGAGTAAACAAATTTTATTTTTTGGGTGACCTATCCCTTTAAGTAGCTTTTCTTTAATCTTGCTGCAGAACAGCACATGCTTCTATTTCAGATCTTTTTGTCTTCCAGGCTGTTCTGTCTCCTTGCAGTAGACTCAATGCACCTTCTGTGCTGTCTTCTCTATTTCTTCCTTTTTTTTTTTAAAGGTCCTGAACTCTGCTTTTTACTTCCCTTTATTCTTTGTTGCTGTTAGTAAACCTGTGGAGGTTTGATTTTGTCATTGTGGCAGCACTGTTCTTGTTTATCCCTTTTCTTTTTTAGTTCCCCTTGTTCTTACTATACAAGTTTTTCTGTATCCTTAATTCTTATACCCCTACAGTGTAACTTTGCTTGCTGTGAACAACAATGCCTGCTTTGTCTAATCATAGCACAAATTGTTGCTTTATCTCCATCTTTCTTTTTTGTCTAGTCTTTATCTTTTTATACAATTTCCCCAAAGTTTGCTTATTGTACAAGTTTTAGTTGCTCATTAGCATCAAGCAAAGTCTGTATACCATCTGTTGGCAATTTGGTTTGTATTTATTTAATGAAATAATTAAGATATGGCCTAGTGTGATTTTAACTTTATTAGGGCTGTGCAATTAATCGCATTTGCGATTTAAGCAGATGCAATTTCTAAATCGTGCAAGGCTGCAATTTTATCTATAAATTTATTATAATTAATTTTATAATTAATTTAATTTATTGTTTTTTTGGTTCACGTTCTTGTGCCCATGATTTTAATATGTTAACCAATCAGAGCTGATGCAGCACACCGGGCAATTACAGCTAAGCTGAGCGGGAGAAAGATGTTAACTAATCAGAGCTCACTCCGCGCATGACGAAGTTGAGTGGGAGAACCGAATAGGTGGTTTTGATTTATCTTAGTTTCTATTTATTGTTCTAACTGGAATTGAGATTAGTTCATCTTTATTTTTTTCAAGTTGTCTGTTTTAGAGACAATTTATTACAGTTTTGTTTATCAAGCAGTTAGTACCACTGTGTACAGGATGTTTTTATCTAGAGGTCAGGTTAGTTAATCTTCATTTATTTTATGTTGTCTGTTTTAAAGACAATTTTACTATAGTTTTGTTTATTAAACTTAATACTGTTATTTCATCGTGAAATGTTTTGTTATGTACTTCTTGTGCACTGAATACATTTAGAATGTGTGTATGTAGCGCTTTTGAAAAAGCCAAAATCGCAAATAAAATCGCAATCGCAATATTCGTTCAAAAAAAAATCGCAATATGATTATTTTGTCCATATTGCACAGCCCTGAACTTAATATTAGATTATACAAATAGTCTGCATGCCTCCTTTTTTTTACATTTATCTTAAGGCACTTCATATACTTCCAGGAACTAAAAAATTTCAGACATGAGTCTGATTTGAAATTATTATTGACTACTAGCAAAAGCTCAGAGAAGTTTTTTCCACACTGTTTTTCTTTTCTTCACCAAATGAACTTTTTCAGATGCATGGCTTTTGTAAAAACAGAAAACGAAGAGTTTCTGTCACAGTGTAAACTCAATGTAATTTTAGTGTGTGTGTTTTATTAATACGTCTTGTAATTTTTTTTTTCATATCATAAATGTGGGATGTTAAATACAAGCTATATCATATTTCAAAGCTGTTCAGCTCTGAATGTGTTCAAACCCTCAATTTATCAACCGTGTTTCCCATTAATTACCAACATAAACACAGATCGATCAGTGAAACTGAATATCTGTTGAGAGGTTTTTACATTTGGGCTGAGAAGTAACTTAGAATTCTTCAGATAGTATGCATTATTGCAGGTTTGAGATGTGAGAATAGCGGATTTAAAACAAAAATTGTGGATGCCTAAACTCCATTACTTATTGAACAGATTAAATTAAAGATTTGGTTGGACTTTGATCAGGAAATCCCCCACAAACATACTGCAATCTCTCATGTGCCTGCCAAATGAGCTTTAACAGACAAAAAATGTATGCATTTTGGCTATTGTACCATGAAAGCATAAATCGACATCTTTCAATTTAATTCTCTTTTATTCTTTCAGAAATAATGCTAATATTCTGTTTTGGTGTTCAACTAAGGTTTTCGCTTGCCTTTTCTTCACCTCCTGTGTCAGGTTTATGTTCCGTGTGAAGGTTGGTGAGCGACTCTTCCAAGAAGCCTCAGCACCTAGTAAGAAAGCAGCTAAGCAGCTGGCAGCGGAGGAGGCTGTGAAAGAGCTAATGGGACACGGACTACTACATCTTAACAAGGTGAAGAGAGCTATACAGACAGTACAAGGAGGAAAAGGAGACTTTTTGAAAGACACAGAAAAATAATTTTGTGTGCTTTTTAGCTTGACACATACTTCGTCTTACCACACATGCACAGTTTGCTTTTTTGTTCTGGTTCTGTTTCTATTAGATTGTAAAATTAATGGTTCACAGTAGCAACCATGTGGGCAAACAAGTGCAAAAAACTATTTACAATGCACTTGTTAGCTGCATGCACATTGTTCATGTGGTTAAAAAAATAGGGCTGCACACGAACAATTTTTATGTACATTGTTGATGTTGAAATTTGCATCAACACTCTGGGGCTGAAATGGGCTGGATTTTCTTGAATTAGCGTTAACCTTCTCTGTGTCTGATTAAACATGCTGAATCAGTGCTTGTCTGATCAAGGAATGTTTTAGAAGTGACATTCTCCATTAATTGTTCTTATTTGTTAGCGTCTGTCAGTATAGTGTCAATTGGGCATTAAGCGCAGGAAACACCATGCCAACGTTAAAGAACAAGTGGCGACAGAAACACAGACTGCCTGCACATGAACATAACAAGCAGACATCAGCTGACTGAAACGAGAATGTAAATTCTGCGTCTGTGTGAGACAGGGTGATCGTGGTGGTCGTGGTCTGTATTGTCATTCCAAAAAGGGAAACCAGAACTAGTTCTGCACATACAAAGCATCCTTTGCATACTATTTTCAAAGTACTTTCCGCTCACCACAGAGATATTTGCAAATTATAAATTGCAAATAATTAAGAAATGCAACAAAATGACAGCCAGCTTTGTGCTTTCTTTTGACTCTTCGCGTCATTTGCTTTAGTTTTGTCATTTCAGTTTTCGTTTTTTTATACTCTGATTCGTAGCTGAACAGCCAATCAGAGCACCGCTTTCACCAATGACCAACAGAGTCTGCATGCTGAATCAGGCAAACCCCCCTAAACATGAGCCACATGAGAGGTGACGTGGAACACACCAAACAAATTAGCCTTACAGATGCCCTCAGATGGCCTAATGGCAGACTGTTGGCTTGCTATGTCCTGGTCTTCAGGCAACATTTAACGACCAAATTGACAATAACACATTGTTGACTAATATTTTATCAATTAAAATAACTAATTGTTGACAATGTATAATTATCCATTGAATTTTTTTTCCTGGCCTAACATGACTGCCTATAATAATGCAGTTTGACCAGTGGTCAGACTGTAATTCAGCTCTGTAGGATACAATCCAATAGAAGATAACACTGTGCTTATAAAAAATATTTAAGTTCAAGCAAGCCAAACCTCTAGAGTGTAGGAAGGTGTTACAAAACTACAAACAAAAAAGTGTCACTTGAAAGCCCTTATATATAGGAAATCACCTGTTCATAGCGATGTGAACATGTTCATTTCAGCATTTAATATAAGTAGCTAAACAAAGGATTATTTCTGACTGTTGAATCACTTCAGAGAACCCATGAGGGTTTGAAATGTGAATTCTAGAGGAAGGAAAGGAAAAGGAAGGGAAGATTTTTCCATCAAAAGGAAATTGTTGATGAATATAGTTATAATTCTTAATATTAATAATATCTTTTTTAGTTTGTTGCACAATTATACTTAAGCCGCCTTTCCACTGCACATGACAAGCGAAGACCGGAAGTCATTCTTTTCCAATGAAGAGTAGGAGTTCCGATCATCTCCATATGCGGGAAATTCGGATCCGATTTGAGCCGCGGATCAGTTGAAATATTTGTACTCTTGCAATTAGACCGTATGCGACCGGCTGACCGGAAGTGATGTATTTCAGTGTTGTCCAAGCAGGTCCGTGCGCGCGAGATGACAAATAGGGTTTTTTCGTTATTTCCTTGAAACAGAAAAAGTCTGTATTTAAAAAAAGCATTTCTATTCATAAATGAGTAATACAAATATTATTATAGACATTTTTAGCGGCCTATGAGTTTCAGTATTCATTTATTCATCCATTCATTCAACCATGATGAACACACGGAGAATAAAGGCTCTTGCTCTTACACTCCTATTTCGGACACTGCGGGAAACCTTTGTTTTGGACACTGCGAGAATCAGCGTCTCCCCCATGGTGCCCGACAACACTGAAAATACTGTGCGACTGCCACAAGGGGGCATATTCCGACAGTCGTGTCCAAATGTCGTGTGCAGTGGAAAGGCGGCTTTATACTTGTATGCACAGTTGTAATAAATAGGAAATTTTCTTGCTTTTACAGTAAAGGTTTTAAAATGAAACCAGTTGTTATATATTAATCAGGTTTTTTATTTTTTGCAATCAATCAGAAACGTTTGCATCAAGATTTATATTCTTCAGCACACTCGTTAGTATATCTGTGGAGAGAGATTTATGTATCTGTGGATGCAGTATTTATGTATATTAGTATTTAATTTTTCTGTGATACATATTGTAATATTAGAGTGTAGTTTTAACAGATGAAATGCATAGCTCTATTTTTAAAAAATAATAATAATTTTAGGACAATTTTGAATGTTTTTAGCATGATTTTGGGCAAAGTCTAGATCGGATATATGGTCGGCCTGAAGTGCGATATGCACATCAATATAGCTGCTTTTTTTTAAGATGGTATATAACTATAATTATTATTTCTACAGTACTGTGACGGTTGGGGTAGGGGTAGATGTTAAAAATACAATTTATTGGGTAATTTAATAGATAACATAATTAATACTCTGTACAACTACTGTTATTACGTTACTGTGACGGTTGGGGTGGGGCTAGACATTAATAAATTCAATAAATGGAAAATTTAATAAATACAAATAATTCTCGTTAACTTCCGGCCGCGACTGTATCCGATCTAGTAACAACTATGATTTTGTAGTGGAGCGCATCTGCATAATGTAAACAACCAAATCACAAGCAATGATAAATATAGTAAAGCAAAGTTTCAAAAGTATTTTTGGGAAGTCTGACAGTAGTCAGGTACACAAATTGAATAGTAAATGTGAAATAATAAATAACACTGTGTAATCATCATTGCATATATATATACAGCACATAAATACAATTCAACTTTCTTGAAGTTACTAAAAATGTTAATTTCCTGTGTCTGAATGCTTTAAAATACACACACAATCACAGGCCGTAACACACATGCAAATGATGCCATTTTTTGTTAACTTTATGATTAATTACTCCGCAATCATGTGTGTTTTTAACTCCTACTCAACTATAATCCTGATTTGACATTGCTATGTGATTATTGCAGATGTGCACATTGCAATATCGATGCTGAAACGATATATTGTGCAGGCCTAATTACTATTTAATTATCAGAATAATCATTTTTTTAATCTCAAATTATCTTATTTTCATCTCACAGTCTACTTCTCTGTTCCTTCTCCAGCCTCCAAGTAGTTTCTGTCCTATGGGTGACAGTGAGTCGCAGCCTGTGTTTCCGGCGTGCCCCTCTCTGCCCCCCTTGACTGCATCTGAGCTCCAGGCCGCCCATGAGGCAGGTGTGGGTGACCTCATCAACCACCTGAACAACAACGCAGTGTCCGGTCTGCTCGAGTACGCCCGTGCTCGAGGCTTCGCTGCTGAGATCCGCCTGGTGGGCCAGTCGGGACCCTCACACGAGCCCAAGTACATGCGCACTCTTTTATTTTCTTATTACAGCAGCAGCAGGACGATCATCTCAGTGTGTCTCTTTCCCGCTGCCCTGCCATGCCATGACAAAGAGAACAAATTAATTTACCCCTCTCTCTCTCTTTCAGGTTTACGTACCAGGCTAAATTGGGTGGGCGGTGGTTTCCTGCAGTGTGTGCCAGTAATAAGAAGCAGGGCAAGCAGGAGGCAGCGGACGCCGCTCTCAGAGTGCTCATCGGAGAAGCAGAGAAAGCAGCACGTACTGGAGAGCTCATGCCAGAGGTATTATTGCAGTAACTTTTAAATCTGCATTAACTTGTCATTAACGTAATCAAATATCGTAATCATTAGTGTAATCAAATATCGAGAGGTCATAATGTTCGAAAGCAGTATGAAAACTTTTAGCTGGATGTGTCAAATTTTTTATGTTTATTTGCAGTTGCCACATTTTTGGACCTTGTTTGATAGTTTTTTTTCTGTGTATTTAATATAAATTTATTCATGAGGATATATAAAAATGTATTCTTATTCTTATTTATTCTTTTTCAACAAATTGTCAAAAATATGTCAATTTTAACATTAGTAACAGTTTTGCTTTTAAATGAACAAATAAATTAGTTATAAATTCTATGTGTAAAATGTATATATTCATTTTCCATTTAAATGGATAGTTCACTCAAATTAAAGAATTTAGTTAGACTTTATTTTGATGATGCCTATTTTAGATTTTGTTGACAAAGTTGCATTGCAACTACATGCTATTTGACTATTAGTAGACAGTCTGCTTAATGCTGCTCCTTCAACATACATTTAACTGATTATAAGAAAATTTGCAAGTACGTCAACTTGCTCAAACCAAAATCCTAACCCCAAAATAACAATCTAATTATAATCTAAAAAAAATTAGTTGACATGAAGATGCAGTGTAACTTAAATTATACAAAATGCGTTAAAGGGACCATCAAATCAATGTGATACTAAGAATTGTATATTTAATTTGGTATATATAAAATAATTTATGATCTGTACATTTTGGATATTGTTCTTGACAAATTGTCAAAAATATGTCATGTCATGTTTTTTTTTTTTTAACAGTTTCAGTTTTGCTTCAAATAAATAAATTAGACTTTCTAATATTTATAACACACACACACATCTCTCTCTCTCTCTTTATATATATATATATATATATATGTATAAAATTTGTTTATTAATAGTATGAATTCTATGTGGAAAAATGTAAAATGTTCAGTATTAGTTTAAGCTTGACGTTTAAAGGGATAGTTTTCTCAAATTAAAGAATTTTGTTCTTCATTACCAAACATATCTCAGAAGCCGTTTACTCAAGGCTTCTGAAATCTGTTTGGTACTGACATTCTTCCAAACATCTTCATTTTGTGTTTAGCAGAACAAAGAAATGTACACAGGACTGCAATAACCAGAGCAATCATAAAAAATGACATAATTATAATTACTACTGCTACTACTACTACTACTACTACTACTACTACTACTACTACTACTACTACCAACAACAATATGAAAAGTAATAATTAAAATAATTATAATATTTTTTTATTTCATAATTTTTGGTATCAGTCAGTACAATGCATTACTGTAATGTTGTAGTTGTTGTAGTAGTAGTATTAATAATCAGTATGTTATGTTATATTATGAATAATTGAACATAGGCCAAGGAATTACTAGAAAAAATGGTAGCGTTACACCTCAGGTGTACATTTGTTTTTTTTAATAATTAAACAGATAAACAATAAATAAACAAGTCAATTATTCAGCTTATGCTATAATAATAATAATTGTCAAATATACTTGTATTTTTTTTTTAGTTGCCAGTATCAGGGAGTACAATTCATGATCAGATCGCCATGCTAAGTCATCAGCGCTTCAATGCCCTCACTGCACGCATCCAGCACAGCCTTCTGGGTAGAAAAATTCTTGCAACCATTGTAATGCGCAATGGAACAGACAGTCTTGGAAAAGTTGTCAGCCTGGGGACAGGTACAAATACACACACAGACTCAGTTACAGCAAACATGATGCGTGCATTGTAATTAAAGAAGTGCTGTAATTGTTCTTGTCTGATGCTTTAGGAAACCGCTGTGTTAAAGGAGAGGAGCTTAGTCTTCGCGGGGACACTGTAAATGACTGCCATGCTGAAATCATCTCCAGAAGAGGCTTTATCCGGTATCAGCTTGCAGAAGAGCTTTCTTTCTCTCTTTCTTTCTCACTGTCAATTCCATAATTCCTTTTTCTTCTCATTCTGCTACTTTTCCTGTCTCGTTCTTCAAGATGGAGTCTTATTTCACAGCAGCTCATAAATATATTGAATTTATATTTAGTTCTTTGCAGACTTTCAGAATGTCTGCTTGTATGCCTAATGCCTTTTTTTAATCTCTGGCTTTGTCAAAAATTAAGGAATATTTATTTTATAAAACACAAAATATTAAATGTATAAATTTTAGCTTATATTTTTATGTTCATATTTTATTAATGCTGTTTTATTGGGGGCTTTTATTTCATTGGTAATTGTGTATTATGTTATACAAGGAATAACTGATGATGAGCCAGTGCATTATTAGAAAAATAGTGTTACACCTCAAGTGTGCATTATCTTCTAATAATAGGGTATATGCACGCCTTATGTTTCTTTCCATACGGATAAACTTCCGGTGAAAGCTTAATGTGACTTTTTTTTTTTTCAATTTCTACACGGTTTTATATAGTTTCTTTTACAGCATCGATGTTGTAATGTAATTAAAATATACTCAGTGTTCATATTGTTGTTCAAGCATAAAACAAGATGAAAAGGCTAGTACAGAAGCTCCATTGAATATACTGGGGTAAATTAAATGTTCATATTTCTGTTCAATGTTCATATTTCTTCTTGTACATTCTGAAACCCACTTTATATCGTATAACACTCAGCCAGTTGAGATTGTTGATTTTTAAAGAAAACAGACCAAACGGCACACAGTTCACTGGAAGCGTTTGACCCAGGTTACTGAAAAATTAAAAGTCCTTCCGCATACTTCTGCATTTACCCTATTCAACAGATTTTATTTTTGACATTTGTAGACTGAAGTAACTCATTCAAAAATAATTTAGCCTAATATGGAACTGTTATGCTCGATCTCTTTTTCCAGTGAGAGACACCTTTGTAAATGGCTTTGTAATGGTTTTCTATTGCCAGTGAGGATTTTGCGTGCTGTTTATGTGCTCAGACACCTCACTTTTCAGTAAAAAAGTAAACTGAGCAGAAAAAGCGCTTGATGCCATACACTCCAGCATCAGGACAGTTGATGCAGTGGTTACCTAGCAACATAAAAAGCGCAGCACATTGCCCTTTTTTATTAAGAAAAAAAAAAAAAAAAAAAAAGGCAGTGGTGGTGTGCCCCGCATTTTTTAGAACTGAGCACATTCGGTGTAATTGGCCCCTAATGTGGTCAGTCAAAATCAAGCATTCTAAAGCCCAGTTGTATAAATAGTTTTATTTTTTCAATGTCGTTTAGTAGATCTAGAATTTAAAATGGGAAATAAAAATGCCATTCCTTACTATTAGAAAAAATGTGAGTAGTGTCACCAGTGCCTGTTTATTTATCAATAAATGATAATAATAATATAAAAAATATTTGAGACCCCCTTTATATCGTATAACACTCAGCCAGTTGAGATTGTTGATTTTTAAAGAAAACAGACCAAACGGCACACAGTTCACCGGAAGCATTTGACCCAGGTTACTGAAAAATTAAGTCCTTCCGCATACTTAAATAATAATGATATAAAAAATATATAATTATGATAATAATAATATCAAATTATTAACAATAAATTAAGAACAATGTTAGTGCTATTTAAAACATTTTGAAAAGTGATAATCACAAAGAACTGTCATTTTATTACAAATATGTCAACTGCTTTAATTGCTTAATAATTATACTACTACTACTACTAATAATAATAATAATAATATTAATAACAAAAGTCTGTCATTTGTAAATCTGTATGGCTCAGGTTTTTGTACAGTGAGCTGATGAAGCACTGGGAAAGCCCTGGCGATGAGACTATTTTTGAGCTGGCAGGCGATGGTAAGCTGAAGATCAAATCTGACATCACCTTTCATCTCTATATTAGGTGAGACATGCACTTCCTCTCATCCGAGCTCGTTTTACAACAGATTCGTCTGCAAACATGGATAACACTGCTTTCTTGATTTCACAGCACTGCTCCATGTGGCGACGGTGCTCTGTTTGATAAATCATGCAGCGAAGCGGCTGAACTCAATGGCTCTGGACACATGCCTCTCTTTGAGAACGTCAAACAGGGCAAACTCAGGACTAAAGTGGAAAACGGCAAGTCACCAATTCATTTATTTATTTTTACATGATGAGAGCGCCATTTAAATGTAAAAACATGCTGCGTTTAAAAAGTTCAACCCCACTTCAAAAGAAGTTTGGGCATTTTGTAAAACGCAATTAAGTGCCTGTGATTTGTTTATGTTCATAATGTTGTTAACCTTCTATGAATCAACAAAAAATGAAAAGAATAAAGAGGCGGAAAAACTAGTGAACATGCAAAAACTTCAATCATAAAAAGTAAACAAAACAAATGTGTCGTCTGGAGCTCCTCCACAGGACTTGACACTTAAACACTCAGCTCTTAGCCCTGCCCATACCCATCACTGCTACTAAGCAGACCAATCCCAGCTCTTGTACTACATGTAACTGTGATGTGTGCGACATTACTCGTACAGCGTAGTTACATTTTTTCAAAGGTGTGCGTCACGACAAAGGGTATTTGACTGCAAAGGCTACACAGGACCTGAAGTGTACTCAAGGCAGAAGTATAAATATAAGTATAAACACATATATAAACACATATATTGTATATGTGTGTGTGTACATAGTTTGACTAGCAAACTATGTGTTAGAGCTAGCAGCATTACTGCACAGAACTGACATATAGCTTCCTATTTCCGTTACAAAACTATCCATTTTTGGGCTCTACCAGCTTCATGGCTCAGCAGAGTTATCTGCCTGTCCATAGAATTCATAGTTGGGAACAGTACTGCTGAAACTGTACCTGACTGTTCTTCAACCCATTTGGCACAAAAGTTGATGGGCATTTCTTGATGCAGTAGCAGACTGTTTTTAGTGATGGGTTTTCTGAAATGCTCCTGAGCTTATGTAGTTTATTTAACTTTATTTAACTGAACAGCATGACTTTATTCAGCTTATCTTTCTTGTCCAGCCCTACATGAAATAAGATTTATCTGTTTTTTATATATATATTTTTTAAATGGGTTATTTGTGAAAGACTGATATCCTATAGCATTTTAACTTTTATTTAACCTCTGTCGCAACTTTTTTTGGTAAATTTTTTTCAATTTGTTTATATTTACTAAAATAGTTTGTAATCTTCCATTTATAGTTGGGCCAATAAAATAAAAGAGAACTTAAAATTACACATTTTCGATATCCCTGTATTTTGCAACATGTCTCATTTGGGGGGCAATTTTCACATTGTTGTTTTGATGTATTTCATATCTACATCTTGATGCAATCTGTGCCTTGATTGGGGGTGGGGGATTTTTTTTACTACTGTCAAGTGTCACATGCTGTAATAGTTACTGTTTGAACCTCCTAATCTTAAATCGCACATGCTGTGGCGTAATTCCAGGACCTCAGGTACACTAACTCTAGTGTGTTAACTGTCGGATTAAATAAGAGGCACTCAGTAGTGTTCAGTGTGCCATCTGCCCATGATTGTCTTGCCAAAGAGCGTCTCTGTAGCCACATGAAGGTGGCTTTTTGCCAGGCTGAACAGCCATTGTCTAGTGGGAAAGGAGAAAGCAATTACGTGGCAAAAGCAGTTGGCAGGTTAGCTGATGCATTTCTGTGGATTTAACTTGACAAGTGGGCACATCATGTAGGCAGTTGTGCTGGAGCAGCTGATTTGCTGACCCCGACACTGCTGGCAGGGAACTAAAAAGATGATACATTGTGACACATTTTTGTGACACTTCAGCGATTAAACCGATTATGCTTACAGATTATGCCTTGTGAAGTTAGCTGGATTATGAAATCAGGTGTACACAGTGTTATTGTTTTCTTTTCTTTTTTTGGTCCATAACTGTATGTTCAGTTTACACCACAGTTCCATCATCACAGCAGATCTTTTACTTTATAGATCGCAGTGACTGCAGACAGGATGTTGAATCAGTAAATACTCTGAAGACAAATTATGTTTAATATATTAAAGCAAATCAGTTATCAAGACTCCACTATAGCAGCATTTTCTGATGGATCCTGGAACATATTGGCATTGCAGGAAGGAAACTAGTGGTCATAGTTTTTGCAGAATTAGTAAATGCTAAATCCCAGCCTTGGACAAGCCCTTAAACAATCCACGCGTGTTAAAGGAATAGCAAATGCAATGGGTACACTACAGTGTCAAATAATTTGAATTAAATCCTGTGGTTGGCATGAGAATGTACTGTATATACCCTTTTAAATCAACACATGAAAAATAGGATGTCGAATAGATCGTAATAGATTGACTCGTAATAGATCGGCTATGTATAACGCATACATACATAACAACATCCAGATCGTTGGACTGACTGCATCTGTTTAATGTCTATCTTCTTTTTTTTTCATATTTATTTTGTGTTGTCACTTATCACTTCATGTACACTGGAAGCTTCTGTAGCCAAAGCAAATTCCTTGTGTGTTGGCAATAAAACTGATTCTGATTCTACATGCATACATACACGCATGCATACTACTACTACTACTACTATATTCATTTTACACATCTGTTATTTTCTAAGATTCCTCAACTTTTTTTTGCCATTAATCTTACTCTGTCAGGTGAGGGTACGATCCCAGTGGAGTCCAGTGATATTGTGCCCACCTGGGATGGCATTCAGCATGGCGAGCGCCTGAGGACCATGAGCTGCAGTGATAAAATCCTGCGCTGGAACGTGCTCGGCCTGCAGGGGGCGCTGCTCACACACTTCATCCACCCCATTTATTTGCACTCCATCACTCTTGGTAAACACTTCTCCGAAGCTTTTAAGTAATGATGTTCAATGTTTTTAACCCAGGAAAGGCTTTACACAAGCAGACCTTAATTAAAACTAATTTAACAGACTTAAAAAAAAAAAGACTTGATTGATACTGAATTAGAAATCTACTTTGAGTGATTACATTTTTATCCAGAATAAGAAAATATCTATCTATTGTTTTTCAAACTGTTTTTATCTATCTATCTATCTATCTATCTATCTATCTATCTATCTATCTATCTATCTATCTATCTATCTATCTATCTATCTATCTATCTATCTATCTATCTATCTATCTATCTATCCATCTATCCATCTATCTGTCTGTCTGTCCTTTTTCAAACTGCTGTCTGTCTGTCTGTCTTTCTTTCTATCTATCTATCTATCTATCTATCTATCTATCTATCTATCTATCTATCTATCTAACCTTTTTCAAACTGCATCCATCCATCCATCAAACTGCTATCTATCTATCTATCTATCTATCTATCTATCTATCTA
>CAIGQQ010037975.1:3540770-3562164 GCA_903798035.1 Danio albolineatus | reverse complement strand
CAAACTGCTTCTATCTATCTGTCTGTCTATCTATCTATCTATCTATCCTTTTTCAAACTGGTTCTATCTAAAATGCATGCATCAACATAAAGTAGGGATAAAAAATAGGGATTTATTTAAAAATTCACTCATATGTATATGAACGTTTACTGTTTAATTGGTTGTTGTTGTTATTTAAAATGCTTCAGGGTTAGATTCATGGATTATTTTGATCTGTATTTGTTCAGGGTATCTCTATAGCCACGGTCACCTGACTCGAGCCGTGTGCTGCAGATTGTCCAGAGACGGGGATACTTTCAAAAGCAGTTTACCAGCGAACTTTACTCTCAACCACCCTGAGGTAGACTTGCACAGCACACAACATCCAGCCCTGTGAAGCTTTAGATTTCAATTTTCACTTATTTTCTGTCTGGTTGTCTGCAGGTGGGCAGGGTGAGTGTGTACGATTCGACACGTCACACAAGTAAGACCAAAGAGTCCAGCGTCAACTGGAGCCAACCGGACCAGTACAGCGTGGAGGTTCTGGATGGCACCAAGGGCAAACTTGACAGGTGAGTGGGGGGAAAAAATGAAATCCAGCTTATCTCACTAATTGAATATTTCTCAGATGCACTTCAGGACCTTTCCTTCACAATCTATCGTTCTCTTTCTGTGCCAGTCCCAAGATGGAGGTATCGCGGGTTTCCAAGTCCAATCTGTTCCGTCTCTTCCATGCTTTGTGCCAGCGAGCAGGCCGAGCCGATCTGCTGGCGCTGCCGTCTTACGCCCACGCTAAGATGGCCGCCACATCATTCCAGGAAGCCAAGAGGCTGTTCTTCCTGGCACTGAGCCAACATGGATACGGTGCCTGGATTGGGAAGCCCTTGGAGGAGAAAAGTTTCGAAGGAGAAGCCAAAAGCTCTGAGCCGATGGGAGGAAGCGGAGACGTTCAGGCTCCAGGTTGCGTTGTTGACCCCAATAGCTTCTTGAGCTCCGGCAACAACAACTTTCTCTCGGCAACACAGGGCTTTTAGGGCTAGAGGGGGAGATGAAGTCAACAAATGAGTGGAGGAGGCAGGATTTGAGAAGGTTAGTTGTAGAGATGGAGGATTGGGGTAAATCTATGGCTTTGGGATTTGAACTTTAACATCGTGATAAAGCAGAAAGGAGTGAAGTAGAGCTTTAAACCCATGGCGAATTGGACTTGATGAGACATGAGGAAGTAGAGTCTTGCCTTTTTTGTTTTAGAAAGCTGTAAGCATTTGTTTTAGGCGGGTTCGTCTTTTATTTTCTTCATGTATGACAGCACCGATACTGTGGTAGTGACTGGGTGGCCACATAGGCAAGGAATTCGGATTATCACTTTAGTTATATTTCACTCAATAAAGAGAATTTTATTGCCGGTCAGGTCGCATATTTACATTTATTTAAACTGAGGTTCCCCTGTGTTTCATTAGAGTTGGCTGTAAAGGATTGTGTCTTGAGATTTTAAAGGGTTTGTTCATTGTTCATCATTTCTTCACCTTCCTTTAATAATCTTTGTCATTATTTTTTTAGAGCCGTTTCTCTGTTTGTTTTCCACATAAAAGAGAAGTCGGTGATTACCGATTTTGTTTTATTCAAAAAGAAATGTATGCAGAATTCTCGTTTTTGGGTGAACTAACCATTTAATTTCATCAACGTTATATCTATTTGTCATTAACCTACTTGTTTTTAAATTCCTTTTAAAGTCTTGCTAACACTTTACAGTAAGTATTCATTTGCTAACATGAGTGAACATAAGTTGACAGGAACTAACAATGAACAACATGTATACAGTGTATATCAATCAGAATCCTAAAATCTACATGAACAAATCTCAAATCTGCTAAGTAAGTTGTATTTTTTAAAAACGTTAACCAACATGTGTAAGCATTACAATTGTGTTTTACAAACTTTAACCAATAAATAAATAACTTTAACCAATTAATAAATATTTTAAAACACAATGCTCATAGTTAGTTCTTGCTAACTAACGGCTTAACTAATGTTAATAAATGAGACCTTGCTGTAAACTGTTAGCAAATTTGATTTGCTGATTAAACACTCTGTATTTACATAAATGTTCTTTTGTTTTTTTGCATTGTGGAGAGATCCGCATTCCAAAACTTGAGTAGGCTGCTTGAAATGTATACATAATGTACATACAAATACATATGCACACAGATGTATATATAAGGTCTGTTGAACGAGTTTATATATATGCGTGTGTGTTTATGTATGTGTATATATTGTATGTATATATTTTGTAATGTTTCCTAATGAAATGAAATCCATTTTATTTTCTATCTTCATTTTTAGGATGTCTTTTTATATATAAATATATGTATATGAGGTGTGTACGTTCTGTTTTGGCTGTAGTTTATGTGCACTGTTTGTTATATGGGGGGTTAGATATTGCATGCAGCCAAACACATCTTCTGATACATGACATCTGTAGTGGGCAGGTGAACAGCACAAATCATATGCACATTTTTTTCTCTCTGTGTGTGTGTGTGTGTGTATGTGCACAACTCTGTGAATCTGATCTAGTTCTTGGAATATTATTTTAGTCGTTATATTGTACGCTGAAATCTGCACTGCTTCTGTTTTAATGTGTTCAGACGCTGTCAACCGATGCACTGCTTCAAGACTAAAGCAATACTAACATTCTGCTTCCTTCCAGCAAGTGTGACTCTGTATGCCTCAAACACTTGTCATCAAACCATTGAAGTCTGCTCCAGCATTTCTTAAGATAAGTTCTGTTCTTGGTATTAAAGGAGAATTTTCTTTCCGTGTGCTGCAGAGAATGATGTCTTGCAATGGCAAATGCTGACTTGGCTCAGGCTGTAGCTGTAGGTGAATGGGGATATTTAAAGCTGAGTGGGAAACTACTTACTCTCACCACAGTAAAAAGCACCAGACGACAAGGCAAAACTTGTATTCCAAATTAGACTTTCCTTCTGTCTACTGATATTATAAGAAACTAAAGAGTATCTGGTTGATTTGCGCATGTTTAAATAAGTCATTTCATACACACACAGCTATGGTTTCTCTTAGATGTTAATGTTTGTTTTGTTCCATACAGGTTTGTTAATATTTCTTATAAATATTAAATTGTATGTTTCAAATGAAGATTTACTTTTTATTTCTTTCAGAAAATGGCAATTGGTCAATACAATAAAATGCAATTTAGTTATTCCAACAACTAAAGAATCCCTAATTTCTCCGAAGTCAAAGCTTTCATATTGTGTCTGTCAGCTAAAAATAAATAGAATCATACCATTTTATTATTTTAATGCAGAAATTTATATGATAGCCTTTGTGTTTTAAATTTGACTATTTGTATTTTATATTTGTAAGAAATGCCATCGAACCATCATAAAATAAAACAGATAGTATCCTTGCACACAAACCCATACCTATTGAATCCAGTAAAAAGTTGAACATGATTTCAAATGGTCTCTTAGTTGTCTTCAATATATTTGATGCAATTCACATTCCACACATTCAGTTCTCAATATCGCAGTCAGTTTGAGCATTCATTTATTGCATTTTGAGTACATAACTAGTGTGAAAATCATTAATGAATGATGGTGTCTCGTTAGAATTTGAAATACAGGCCTAATACGTATTTATGATTGTATATTATTGGGTGTGTATGTATAATTTATGCATTTAATTCAGTTTCTAACCTTTAGCCTGCTAATTATAAAACATGAAATGTTGCCTAAAACAACAACAGTGTGCAAGCTGGCTAAAAAGGAGGCTTTTTTTAATTAATAGACTGTATGAAATGATATTTGGGTGGGAAAAGCTGACTGCCTGGCCTACATTCTAATAAATTTGTTTTTTTAAACCGTTTCCATCTTCGTTACTTAGTTAAATATTGCCATATTGAGGGGTATCTCGGTGACATTGTTTACCCTAAAGCTAGCCATAAATATAGTCACGAAAGTGTAGTTTGAAGGCTAAAATTAACGTACAAAAGGTTGATGCTAGATTTCAAAACTCTTACCACTTCATTTCATCACCGCTGGATGGCGACTTTTTACCGTCTCGTGTAGTTCACAGACGACAGGTTTGAGAATGATCAAACGCCTGGACGAGATTGCTATAAAAGAGAACATTACGGTGTGAAATTATTAATTTTCCCCTCAGTAATTTCACTGGCAAGTCTGCTGATTCGGTCTGGGAGTGTTTTTATGGGTTGGGTAATGAGTAGAGTAAAATAAGCTTACCACCAGCTGCACAGGTGAAGTTTATTGCTAATTTCACACTTTATTAAAAAGCTTGTGGAGTTGCGATATTAACCTACGTTAAACAAGCAGACTGAAAGCTGTCACGTTCACGTCGAGTTCGTAGACCTTTGTGTCGTGTCGGCCTAAAACCAAAAGGTCGATATCTGGTCTAACCAGGGTTGCCAGGTTTTTGCAACTAGCCAAGCGGCCAGAAAAATAGATTCATGATGTCAAACCCAAAATATGCCAAAACGCCGTTTCTAAGGCATAAATTGTAACCGGCTTTTATTAAGTATAAATATGTTTATAGATATGTGTTCTGTTTCATCCTAGCAGTTTTTTTAAATCATTGGTTGAATATAAATTTGGTACAGTTAAATATTTGAACGTAACCATATAAATGTAATTAATACAATATGCCAAACCTTTAACCTGCCGTAAATTGGTCAAAGCTATGGGTCAAAGTAGTTCAATTCAATTCATCTTTATTTGTATAGCGCTTTTACAATGTAGATTGTGTCAAAGCAGCTTCACATGCATTATAAAAAAAATTGAAACAGTGTCAGTCCAGTTTTCAGTGTTGAAGTTCAGTTTAGTTCATTTCAGCATGGTTTAATAATCACTGCTGAGAGTCCAAACACTGAATAGTGCAGGGATTCCGCAGACTTGGCGACCCCGTCTAACCACCTGTTCTGCCCAAGTTCAAATTATGGGTTGTATAAATGTCTGTTATAATTTTTTAATAATAGTATTGTGCCATAAATAATCCATACATGATCATAACGGGGTATTTTTTGTGCTTCTATTTTTATCATAAAATAATGTGATGTTTAATTGACATTATTAGAAGCATATCTGTGACCAGATTTATTGTATTTATATTTTTAAATAAATGTTAAACTTATTAATTCAGTAGCTCTAAGGAACACAAGGCTCCTGGATGTCCATGTCTGTCTAAAAAAATAAAAAGTCTTAACGGAAATATCAAACACTCACACGGCTTGTATGTGAAATATTAGTCTGGACAATATGGCAAGTTAATGGGATGATTGATGCCCCAGAGAAAAATGAATAAGAGGAGGGAATGAGGGCTGTAACAGGGGTAGCAGAAAAGGCCTCTGGAAGAAGAAGGGGAAAAAAAAGAAATGGAGGGAAACGCTGAACTATAAAGCTAACTGTCACTGGTTAATGAATATACTAAGTAAAGGTCACTAAAGAGTAGTAGCATGTGTTGCCCCCAGTGCTCGTGGCATCCTAGTGATGCATGGCAACAGCTGACTCTGTTTTGAGCCCCGAAACCAAACATTTAAGACTGTGGACACATTATAACTCATGCTTTTACCCTCCCATGAAAAGCACACACGGTCTCTCCAGCAGCTGACTCAGTAGAATCAAAGTTGTTCTGCAGGCCTAGGCTAGAATGACAAATGCACTAATGTAATGTGAAATGTGTGTGTCTGTTAGATGTGTGTGTGTGTGAGAGAGAGAGAGAGTGAGATCAAGCTCTGAGGGCTTTCCCTTCTAACTTCCTCCTACACACCAACTGTCGCGGCACAAGTGTTATTACTGTATTTAGAATTCTGTGCATATCTGTGCCTTACATAATGAGGGTATAATGTGCTGCTATGCATGGGGCATGCCAGATCAATGGAGTTTCTTTCATAAATTATCTAAATTTTTATATAGGACTGCTTGTAACCTTACCTTTAAAGGCCATTATTTGCTTTAAAGAAAGATTTAACAGTAAGGCTTTATAAACCTTTAATAGGCACACCATAATTTAAAAAAGAAAAGAAAATCCATCCAGTTTTTGGTAAACCTGCGTTTGTTTAAATTGGTTGTATATTCTTTGTCTTTTTAACATCTTTACTGATTTACAGAAGACACCCATGAAATTTTATTATTCATTCATTTTCCTTCGGATTAGTCCCTGATTCATCAGGGTCGCCACAGCAAAATGAACGCCAACAACCCAGTGCTGGGAAATAAATCTCAATAGCGTAACAATAGTTTGTGTATAAAATAATCCTATTACAATAATAATTTTATGATGCATGAAAAGATGTACTGTATAACGGAGCCCAAAATTATACCACTAGAGGTTTGACCAATTTTTCAGTTCAAGTTTTTAATGCTTTAAGACACATTTTGGAACTATCATTTGTGAAATAAATTAAATTAAATGAATAATATTTGTCAAATATAAATGAAATGCTGAATAATGATGAAACATTATTAAACCCATGTTTTAAGTGCATTTTCACACGTTATCTGCAGTGTTGGAAAGGTTAAAAACGTGGATAGAAAATTTACCATATTTAAAACATAACTATTTCAACAAAATTTATTAAAGTAGTCTAATATAGCTGATTGTTTAATTACTTTTCTAAATTTGTAACAAATGTAATAATATTCACAAATTTAAATATTTGAGCAGTATATGAACATGTGGGAGTACTGTCCCACTTTTTGGTTATATTTGCATGTTTAAATAGGTTATGTGTATTTGCCTTTTACAAATTATACAACACTTTGAATGTAACTTCCAGAATTTCTTACAAAATTTTCAAATAGTTCACTCTTCCTAACTGAAGCTTGACAATGTGTCCTAACAACAGGCGACGCTACAAGATTGTAGCTACAAGCATTTTGGCTGTCCTCACCAAAAGCGACATGACAAACATTTAAATACCAGCCACTGCATGCACAATAAAATGTTAAAGGCTTTTAATTTAATTAATACAAGTTTGCACTGAATCTCAATTCTGAATTTCATTTTCAAACTATCGGCTATTTATTTTCTAGAGCTGAGGTGAACTAGAATATTCTCTTGTTCTGGCACGACGATAGAAATCATTTCTAAAATAAGAATTTCACACACAGCTGTCACAGTTAGGACCGAAACACCTTTTAACACGGAAAAGATACTTTGTGAGCCGTTTGTATGACACTTGATACATTTACAATGTAAACTTCTAAAGCAGATTGAACTCAATGAAGGAAAACAGTCAAGATATTCTAAACTTAAGCGGGTCGCACACCGGATGTGCTGCTCACCAACGCACACGCACATTCGAATGTTATATTAAAGTAAAACTATTCAGATGGTGCTCTGTTGGGCTGCAGAAATATGAACAGTGTACTGAGTTGTAGCTGGGCAATCACTGACTTGTGCTGGTGTGCGTACCACGATAGAAATCTATGTTTAGAATTCTAAAATGCATGACGCTGCGTGGCACGATGTCTGTTGTGCGACCTCCCCTTTAGCCTACCAGTGGAAAGGTTAAAACAGTTAGGGTTAAAGGTCCTGTGAAGTGCGTTTTTATTCAACGTTTGACATAATTTCAACTGAAACACGAAGAGAGGGTGAGACATAGATTAGCTCCTCCCCTTTATTTTAAACAGCCAATTTAGTTTTATCACAGTTCTGCCGGCGAGAGTGGTTGAGATCAAGCACAGCAAGCGTTTGGGGTGTAACAGATACTAGAGAGCATTTGATTGGTTACAATTTGATGAGAAACTAGTATGAGGTGACCTGTATAAAACCGTGGATCCTTGACAAAATACAAGCTTGACATGTTCATATCAGTTAAATTTAGCCTAAATGCAAATTCTTTCACTGTTTTGGAGCACTCTAGCATATACATATCTTAAAAACTAACATATATTTTGTAATTAAATGACATTATTACACAAATTCTGTTACATACAACTAGTGACTCAGGAAAAAAGTCTGCAACTACTGGAGTTTAAACTCCGTATTGTGATGGATAACTTAAATGTAATGTTGCGAGGGGTGGGGCTAATCTTATTTTGCCCAAACCACCAAACTGACATCAAAGAAGGACTGCCATTGGAGAAGAAGCAAATGGTTAGATTTCCTTAAAGTCGACCAAAAGCTTGCACGGATGAATAATTCACCTTAAGACTAGCAGTGTGCACCAGAAAATTAAGTATTTTAGGTTTCGATTTCATGCAGAATTTAAGCAATTCACTTGCATTTAATAAGCTTTATTTTCTTTGTCCAAGTTGTTTTGAACCCCATTAACTTTTCTTGTATGTGTGAATGCAGATGAGAGCAGGTAAGTCATATGGGATTGGCCAAACGTGAGGGTGAGTAAATGATTACTGCTTTCATTTTTAGGATTAATAATTCTTTTAACACTAAAAGTAAACTCTTAATCATTAATAAAAGGATAGTTCACTCCAAAACTAAAATGTTAGGTCACACTTTGTTTTGACGGTCTGTTTGTTGAGTTTAATTTACATTGCACCTAATTCTCATTAGATTACAAGTAGACTGTTAGGTTGGGGTTAGGGTTGGGGTTAGTGTAAGTTGACATGTACTTGCAAATGTTCTTATGGTCAGTTAAATGTCTGTTGAATGTCTGTATCAACAGATATTAAGTAGACAGTCTACCAATACTCAAATGGACCATCGAAATAAAGTGTTACCAAATGTTCTTTTCACTTACTCGCACTCATATTGATGCAAGCCTTTAATGTATTTCTTCTGTTTAACACAGAAGAAGATATTTTGATGAATGTTGGGAACCAGTAGCTATTAACTTCTATTTTTAGCTTTCCTTACTATTTCTGTCAATGGCTACCAGTTTCTATTTGTCAAAATATCAGCTTTTTTAATCAACAAAAGAGACCAACTCAAATGTTTGGTTCCCCTTGATGACAAACAAAATGAACACAATTCAAATATTTTTTTTAGTTAACTATTCCTTTAATGCATTATTTGGTGATTGGAATCTCAAAGTTCTGCTGATTTGATGCTGTGTCATTGTTACTCAGAAGAAAGTAAGAAAAGAGTCTGCAACGAGACCCAATGAAAGAAGTGCAAATGAAGAAATATGATCCATAGGCATAATGCAACCGCACAAGAATGAAGACGACGTTTAATAGAGGTTGAAAGCAAGAGTAAGTGGCTGGAAAAGGGGAGAGCTGAAATGGAGAGAGCAGGAATGAAAAGGTGAGTGGAAGGAGAGAGAGAGTAGAGGGTAAAGGATGATGGACTGGTATTTAGCTGGTAATCTGTTTATAGTAGGCTACCCCTGACCACTTCACCTTTAGTTTGGGGAATTTTCCAGGGGCTGCAGGGGGTAAGTGTGTAATGAGAACGCTTTAAAGGTTTCCAGCTCCACACTGCAGAGAGAGGACAGAGTAAATGTCGTCACATGCAAAAGAACAACTATCAATGTCATGGTGAAGTCTCATTATTTTCTGGTTATCCATGAAGTGATAGTTTAGCCATTCATTCATTCATACATTTTCTTTTCGGCTTAGTCCCTTTATTAATCCGGGGTCGACACAGCGGAATGAACCGCTAACTTATCCAGCATATGTTTTACACAGCGGATGCCCTTCCAGCCCAGCCCATCACTGGGAAACGTCCATACACTCTCATTCACACACATACACAATGGACAATTTTAGCTTACCCAATTCTCCTACCTCATGTTTTTGGACTTGTGAGGGAAACCGGAGGGGAACACTTTATTTTGATGGTCCGTTTGAGTATTAGTAGACTGTCTGCTTAATATCTGTTGATACAAGCATTCAACAGACATGTAACTGACTATAAGCAACTTTGCAAGTACATGTTAACTTACACTAACCCTAACCCTAACAACAACCTAACAGTAAAATCTAATGAGAATTATAGTTGCAATGTAACTTAAATTCAACAGACGGGCCATCAAAATAGTGACACCAACTGGAGGAAACCCACACAAACACGGGGAGAACATGCAAACTTCACAAAGAAATGCTAACTGACCCAGCCGAGGCCCGAACCAGCGACCTTCATGCTGTGAGGCGACAGCGCTACCCACTGCTTCACCGTGTCACCCATAGAATTAAATTTATCCTTCTGTTTAACAAAAAATAAGATTGTTTAAAATATCTCCTTTTGTGTTCAACAGATAAACTGATAAAGGACTGGATCCACTGCAAGGTGAGTAAATTTACATTTCGGAGTGATCGATCTTTTTAAAGGGACTGTTTATCCAAAATGGAACTTGTTACTTGTTTCAAATCTTGTTGAGTTGTTCTTCTGTTATACCCTGTATGTTTTTTAAAAAAACTATGGCTTCCATAGTAGGAACAAATACTATGGAAGTCAATGGGGTTTTCGCTTTTCAGTTTAATTCAAAATATCATTTTTTGTGCTCAACGGAAAAACCAACTCATAAAAGTTTGGAACTACTTGATGAAGACTAAATGGTGAGTAAATTCATTTTGGAGTGAACTATCTGTTTTTAAGGTTTTCAGGGGTGTTGAGCCTTGAAATTAAGCGTAATTACCTTTTTATTTTTATACTAACCCCTTTGTCTGCTGTTTAGTAAGCAAATGCTTATCAGGAGACTGCTTACTGCATTGAAATCTGCTCATAAAAATCAAGTGGTTTCAGCTAGCCTTATTACGAGACCACAAGAACAGGCAGAAAACAAGTGCTGCAGAATTAAAATGTAATTTTCGATGCTTTTATTACTTTTTGGTCAGTGGCTCAACATCCTGATGCATTTTTTTCTGCCTAATGAGATTTGCTGGCCATGTTAACTCATTTATTCCAGTGGCAGTACATCCAATTTGAATGTGCATTCATTCAGAATGTCTGTAATATTTAATTAGAGTGACGAATAACAGTCAAGTTCCACGCCGAGCCTCTAGCACTAATTTGGGGCACGAAATGCAGTCACAGCTGTCACGCATCTGTTTCTCTAAATCATATTTGATTTATAAATACAGGTTTTTGTACAAGGTTTAAGCTACGACAATTAGTTTTGTTGAAGATTGTCAGTTAAATATACGGAATAGGGCATGAGGAACTAATGCAGGATTGTTAATGAGCGATACATAAACATTTACTCAGAATTATGTGTTAAAGGGCACGTATTTTACCTCTTTTTTAATATTTAATATAAGTCTTTTGTGTCTCCAGAATGTGTCTGTAAAGTTTCAGCTCAAAATACCCATCTTATTAGCTAATTACCTTTCTGGATATTGGGATTTTCAACTCTGAACACACTAGCTATTTTTGTTACCTGTGCCTGTGAAAATGAGCTGGTTCTCCCCACCCACTGTTCCCACATGCCTGTCAGAGCCACTTTCTACTACGTCTGATAAACAGCACAGTGACAGACATGAAGCAGATCTCTCATAACGTTTGAGAGAAATACAACAGTAAGAACTTTCCCAATGATTATTTGATGTATTTGTTGTGGAGGTAATTCACATCAAAAGTCATGTTCAGTTTTGCACTGTTTTTGCATGGCAAATGTGACAAGATACACCGTCGCCTTAGAATTACAAGGTTCTATCAGTGTTCTAAATGATTTTGAGATATTGAGCTTCAAAGTGAATGCATAACAAACAATGTGCATGTAACAGTTCTCGTTTATACATTAACATGGTAGAGACTCTAAATGTAAATGATCACAATTTTCAGGGCAAATGCAGATAGAACCTTCTAATTCTAAAAAGTCATTTTCCACTTGGAATTATGAGGTTCTATCTGGCAGATCATTAATTAAAGCATTACTTTTCAAGAAATACAATCAGTCTGTTTATTAATTTTATTAAAAACATAACAATTGGTGTTTTAACAATATGTTGGTGTTTGAGAAAGTAATTTTTTTCTTTCTATAACATTTCATTAATGTTGTAGGATGTATATTTTTCTTGTTCATATTAAGCATACAAGGCTGTGCTAAATATTTTGTCCAGTGCAGCTGCTAGTTTTATGTAATAATACGAATTGTATACTTTATATGAATTATTGAATTATATTTATTGATATATATGTCCCATGAATAAGTATTTGCCCTTCAAGGCTTAATATCAAATTTAAAGGCTTTAAAAAAGCAGACAATGAGCAAATGAGTTTAACAAACACTGAAAAAAGTTTCACTGACTATATACACACAAATAAAAATATTTGACATTTAATATATTAAAATTTTTAATAGCTGTTTCTTTTTCAACAATTTAAAATGTAACATTTCATCTCAATGTCAAATAAACGCTTCTGAATCGTAATATTTACACACTTTTTTAGTTTCAGATTTCTTCTCAATTTTACGTGGTGCGGTATTATTTAGTCGACTCTGATTTTGTTTCTTTCTGGTCTGTCCCACTGTTAATGGAGCAATGCGGCAAAATGATAAAGAAAACTGATCCTGATTGGCCCTTATGCGTGCATTCGAAATGCTGATTGGCTCACAGAAAGAACCTTTTAGAGCCAAGCTAGTGTCTGACTTTGTAGATGACACCTTTTGTTTTTTTTATAAATGAATATGTGAACAACTCAATTTTGACAAAAATGACAGATAGAACCTTATAATTCTAAGGTGACGACACCTTAATATCCACTGCTGTATGGATGTCTGTTATGTTAATGTACAAAATAAACCTGAATTAAGGTCCACCAGGATTGAATTCTTTTTTTAATTGTACTGACATGCAGCTAGCAATTTTTACTGTCTTTACTTTTACAATCATGTACTGTTTTAAAAATGTTTTGAACTTAAAACTCATTCTTGAGGTGCAGATGCTTACAAAGAACTGTACACATCTTTTAATCCCATTTTATTTATTTTTTTTGGCAAAAGTCCTGACTTGTTTATATTATTATATGCGTTACTACAGAGACATGTTAAGACAAGGCTGTCAATTCGGTGGGTGGGGAAAACCGCACTCCTACGTCACGTTGCGGTTGGCCTCAAAATGGGAGGGATTCAGATCCTATTTTAATGTCAGGAAATAATTATTTTTTATAATAATAAAAAAAATTCTTATTGACTTATTGTGTTTCTGTAACTCCAGTATGACTGTGGACACTTAACCTTCACACAGTTCTGTCCAAACAGCTAACAAAAGATTTTTATAATAGGTGTCCTTCAAGAAAAATGAACACATCTTGCTGTAATCACATTTTTTTCATACCTACAAGTTAATATTGCGATTTTAAAAATCACTTATTGTAAAACAAATTTCAAATAAAAATATCGAACAAAACAAGAACAACTCGGGGGGCAAATTAGGACAAATCTAAGGTCCCACAATTCTACATTATTAGTATTAACAGTGCTAGGTTAAAAAAAAATCAGTTGATTAGCAGTTTCTGTATTTTGTGTATGGTTTTATTTTATATTTACGGTTGTGAATTGCATTATGGAACCTTGATCTCTGCTCTGTTGACTTATGATGTTGAAAACGTAACTATACAGTTAAGCAAACTGACTTTTATTGACCTTTTAGTAGAGAAACAAGTCTGTAAAATGACAGAAAATGGCAGTTTATTACAAGGTTTTTGCACCATAATTCACAAAAAAAAAAAAAGTTAATAAAAGTCACTTTTTCAAACTTTTTAAGGTTAAAAGGTGTTAAAGGATAAATAAACAGGGAAAAATAAAAACATGAATCATAAAAATGGAAAAACTGGCGCCTCTCAAAGCAACACAAAAATGATAAAATAAAAAGTTAAAATGAAACCAAACAAGTTTCAACAAAACAAACCATGCAGCAGTCATACATCAGGGAGAATTTTGTCATTTCACTCTCCTTGGTTAAAAGCAAGGATCCCGCATAATTGGTTGCAAAATAAACCTCAAAACAAAATGTAGCAGTCATACATCAAAGGCCAATTTAGGGCATATTTAGAACTTTCTTATGGAAGAAAAAAAAGCAGCAAAACAAGGACAAATGGTCAAAGTCAAATTGAGTCAATATTTAGACAGAAGAGTCTGGCTTTCTTTCTCTTAGGGGCAACACAAGCGATACCAGACGAGATGCCAACGATCATTAATCATTCAGTGAATGCATCACAAATTGAAAGCATCTTTATAACGGCAGACATTGATCGAATTCCCCAGCTTCCCCTAGCCTCATCCCCAAATTCTACTCTTTTGTAACAGTCCATTCAAACTTGTCTTCCAAAACACTTAGGACATGTTTCATTATTTAACCCAGCCACGTTGGAGCAGTAAGAGAACATTGAGCAAACTTTGCTAGAACATTACAGCCGGACTGTATGCTGATGAAGCACTGACTCTGAGTGTGTGGGCAGTGAGGAAGTCCATTAGTGACCATGAAGAATCCTTTTCTCTGAGTGTGTTTGTTCCAACAGTGAGAACGTCATCATCATCATCGTGTTACATTTGTCTGTGTGGATTATTTAGACACAGTGCCTGCTGTTTTGAAGCCTGCTGTTTATTTAATTTCTTTGGCCATGTATATTTTTAGCCCAACTGTCTGTGTGTGTGTGTGTGTGTGTGTGTGCGCATGTTTTCTCTACATCTTGTTGCTAAAGGCAGTTACTTGCTTGAAAAGAAATGTGAAGTATGCGATCTGAAAAATAAAGGAACAAAAGGATAGAAGTGAAATTGTGACAACATGCAGTTGCACAATGAAGACATGGTAACAAGGGCCTCGTGCTTTTGAAGCCCTGATCGGTACAGATGCTGTACAGTGCATACAGTACTGATCAAAACAATGTGGGTAAATAGATGAATAAAGACAGTCAGAAGAAGAGCAACATAGTCATAATAACAGTAGCGGGGCACATTATAATGCAATGTTACATTTCCCACCTGCGCAACTGTCTGCTAGTTAGCCAAGCATTAAAAAAACTGTCTGAACTGCTAAATAATAGACCGGAGAATAGAATAATAGCAGGTTTGGCTCATTTTAAGTACACATTAAAACAAATGACAGATTTTCTTCAGCCAGAATTGTTCTTTTGCTGTGTAAAAATAAATGTTTAATGCTAACTATTTGGAAGTTTTGTCTGTTTTGGTATGCTAGCTTATGTACTACAACTAAATACTGTTAGTTTGTGACCGTTAAAGTGCTGATTCACCCAAAAATGCACATTGTTTTTATATACTCACCCTTTTGTTGTTCCAATCTACTGATGACTTGGTATATATATCAATCAAAAAAGAGAAACGGCACACTGCCACTTTAGCGCTCAAAACATTTTTTAATAATAGACAAAGTTTCGACCTACATGGTCTTCATCAGGTAAAGAGACATACAACTGAATGCGCAAGAAATAATGAGCAAGCTCAACACATCACACCTGCAATCAATCACCGTGATCAGCCAGCAGACAAGCAATCAGACACATATCAACACCACAATATATATCCGATAATATGGAATACATAACATTACAAAAAATTCAATACATACTATTACAAACATTTTTTTAAACATTTTAAAAAATCCACATCCCAATTCTTACTTCCTCGAGGACAGAGCTTTCAGTGCAAGAATATGATACAAAACACCTGCAAGTAATAATCACATAAGCAAAGGACAAGGCTAGTGGATCAGGGGAAAAAAACTAATTTTTGTATACACATCAAATTTCATATGTATATGACAGCATAAGATACATACACACACATATCAATATATACACTTACAGAAAAGATTTTAAATCTAAATCTAAATTTAGACCTTTCGGAGATAAAGTGTTCAATGTGTAAATGTAAAACGCTTCCCTCTGTAATAGAAGTCTGTCAATATCCCCACCCCTTCTAGGAACCTTCACTTGTTCAATACCAATGTATCTTAATGTCGACAGGTTGTGTTTTAATGCATTAAAATGAACCGAGATCGGATTTCATTGATCATTTAATCGTATATTACTTCTATGTTCCGCAATTCGTGTTTTTAAACACCGTTTTGTTTTACCGATATAAGCTAAACCACAAGCCACAAAACCATATATTCAGACCACAAATTAAAATGTTTTAAATGGAATCCGAGAGCTCTCTCATTCTCCACAGACAGTGATAGTACCAAGATGTTAAAAATCTAGAAAAGGAACCAAAAACATTGCCATGTGAACATCCTATGTGACTTCAGCGGTTGAACTGCAATCCTACAAATACATATATAACAGGTCAGGGCGCGCATTTACTTATATTAAAAGCAAGCCTGAAATGATTAGGCTAAAAAGCATTATGGCTAATGCTAACACTCCCCTTGTGGCAGGGGTGTCAAACCAAGCGGCAACCTGCCACTCTCCCCTGTGAAGCTAACACGTAAGTAACTGAAACTGCAATTTATCGTAATTCTGCTAGTCCTGCCTCCATAATAGAGCAAATTTCTAATGAGGCTAATGTTAAAATGGTCAATTTTATAGCAGAAAAAAGGTGTTTACAGCCTGGTACAAAGAACAATTTTGGTCAATATAGCTAATATTACCCTTCATGACAACAACTGTGAGGCGGGTGAATTTATTTATTTATTTTTTTATAACTCATCCGTTTCTTTTATATTAAGTCCGCATAATTTAGGGCGTGGCTACTCGAGTGGCAGCTAGGTCACCCTCTGGTCACTGTCACCTCAGCTCATTCCGGCAGATTAGCTGCTGAACTCTGCATTTACGTCATATTTTTGTTTTGTTTTATGTGGCTTTACACAGTCAGTGGCCTTTTGGAATTATTTCTTACATTTATCAGATAATCAGAATCAGAAAGAGCTTTACTGCCAGGTATGTTCACACATACGAGGAATTTGTTTTCGTGACAGAGCTTCTACAGTGTAACAGAATTACAGAGACAGGACAAAAAACAGATGATAAATATATTTTAAAAATAGAAGTAAGTGTTAAATGCAAATTTACAAATTGACAAATGTATGTACAGGCATATTACTATACAATATATGTGCAGCTGTTCTGTGCAAATTGGCATGTAAAGTGTGTTGTTAAATAAGTGTACAGGTATGTGTGTGTAAAAAGTGTATTGCAAGTAGTGATGTTGGTTCCACGATTATTATCATCAAGTGTTCATGAGATGAATTGCCTGAGATAAGAAACTGTTTCTGTGTCGGGCTGTTCTGGTGCGCAGTGCTCTGTAGCGTCGACCAGAAAGTAAAAGTTCAAAGATGGAGTGTGCTGGGTGTGAGGGGTCCAGAGTGATTTTGGCAGCCTTTCTGCTTGCTCTGGATAAGTACAGTTCTTGGAGAGTAGGGAGGGTTGTACCAATGATTTGCTCAGCAGTCCGAACTATTCGACGTAGTCTTCTGAGGTCAGATTTGGTAGCTGAGCTAAACCAGACAGTTATTGACGTGCAGATGACTGATAATATGTGCACTTAACTGTGTTCACATTCACGTGGCCTCCATTTCCCAAGTGAGTGAAACTATATACTTATACTATATCTATAAGTGTATATGTTTAATTTAAGATCATTTATCATTTATAGTGTTCTTTAGCCCTGTAATGCACTCCAGAATCAGTCAGACTGATTAGCTGTAGGCTCTAGAACAGTCATCTGACAGTTGTCATAATGTGTTATGCCTGGATTTCATAAATAGCCTTGTATTTACTAACACAGACAATATTTGAAGCATTTGGTAGTAATTTGTGTTTTCCTCCTGTAGAAAAATGTCATAAGAACAATGCTTAGTGGCTCAACGTGTTACAACAGTGTTTTTTTAAAAGACTAAACACTTTATTGATATAGTATACAACCAAGCACATGTGGTCAGAACACAAACGAGTCGCAGGCAATGAAGTGTTAAGCGTTTCTCCCAAAGAAAAACTCTGAATGCTAGCAGGTGTCTGTAGCTCCGCTCATGTTCTGCCTCTTTGCCCTTATTTGGTTACCCATGGTTGGAGCAATGACATGCGAATAAAATGGTGGTGATTGCCCACGCCCACTTGTAGTTTTTTTTGCGCTCTTCAGAAACCTATGGGTGACGTCACAGATACTACGTCCATATCTTTTACAGTCTATGTGTCAAACTCAATTCATGGAACATCACTCCTCTGCACGATTTAGTTTGAACCCTGCTTCAACACACTTACCTGTAGGTTTCAAACAAGTCTAAAGGACTCAATCAGTTTGATCAGGTGTGGTTATTTATGGAAATAAACTGTGCTGAGCTGCAGTCCTCCAGGAGCTGTGTTTGACAGCTGTGCTCTATGGCAATACACAGTGAAGGAGACCAAAAGCCACTTTGTGATCGACCCTTTTCACATTTCTGGACTTCTCAGTAGCAGAAGACGTCATGGTTGCGTAAACTTAGAGCACAGTGAATGGGAGAGTACAACAATTTTTTTTTTACAACCCTATTTGCTGAAATAATAAAGGAAAACCTCCACAATGGTGTTATCGAGACTCAGAAAAACGGGAAAAAATGTGTGCGACAGATGACGCGGCCAGAGGAGAGAACGACATCAAATTTACTCTCAGCCCCATAGATGCTGCATTAAAAACGCCTTCATATAAACGGTAATTTGTTTTTTGTAATTTGACGCAAAGAACACATAATACACACATAAATGCATATAAATATACATATGTTTTTTAAAAATCTAAATATTAAAAACTTTAAAGGATTTAAGATTATGATGACCGTGTCATAATTTGAAACGTGTAATAACAGTCTTGTAAAAAGGGTCCATTGACTTCAGATGTGCTTGATGTGACCAAGGTAGCATTACGGCTTTCCAATGGTTAGCAATATAAATGTTTTCATCTTTCTGGTAGTAATAAAACCTCTCTAACACTTAAGCATCATATTGCCCAAATACGCACCTAAATCTGACACAGAAGACATTTGGCTAGCAAAGACATTTTTACAGTTTTTGGTGTCATTTGGAATATTTTGAATGTTTTTGTTTCCTTATCTAGATTTGGAACACTTTTGGACTAACATTGTCTATGGAGGATAAGGGAGCTCTCAGATTTCATCTAAAATATCTTGGTGTTTTGAAATGAACACAATCTCAGGGGATTGGAACAATTTGAGGGTGAGTAATTTGACAGAATTCAATTTTTTGTGTCAACTAAATAATTAGGGTACCAGTCTAGACCCTGTAGGGTACAAAGTGTACACCTAATAATCATGCCCCAGTGACTGCTTTTTGTTGGCCTTCCTTCATTTCAGCAAGTGTGTATGCATGTGCGTGTACCTACTTAAATGTGATCTAAAGCAAAGTGTTTGACGTAACACCAGACTGTTACTGTGGCACCCCTCTCTCTTTCTGTTTACTTGTCTCTGTTTGTCCATCTGTCTCTCTTTCTCTTTCTTCCTCTGCCCCCCATCACTCACACCCTCTCCTGCCTGTCATTTCGTCTCCTTATCTTCCTCCGTTCTCTTATTATTCCTCGCTTCTCTCCTTGCTTCCGCTCTCTCACCCCTTTTATCTCCCTCTCAAATTTCTCTGCCTCCATCAGTCCCGCCGAACCTTTTGTTCATTACCATCAAACGGTGTAGAAGCATGCGACTCGAGCTCAAGATTATGGGCCGTGACTCAATTTGATAGATCGCTTCATGAGTTTAGCATGTCCACTGAATCATAGGGGTCACCAATGCCTCCCACTGTCACGGTGTGTTTTGAACGGACTGGCCGGATGATGCATCGCTCAAGTGTAGTACTGCTGAGTTCACATTAGCAGTAAATAAGGTGGGTTTGTTTTCGCCCCGCTGCCCACTGAGCGATGCCGTTCTGCTATCGATTAGCATCCATGGGTGTTTGTTTATGTGTGTATTTGTTTGGAACTTGGTGGAGATGATGCAAATTTTACAGCCTGTTTACATGTGGTCATCCTCTCCGTGCATTGGTGAATCAAACAGGCTTGGGCCTACATGTCAATTAGCAAGAAATGCTAATTAAAAGGAAGCCAGAAAAAGGGATCCTCCTTGTGTGTGTGTGTGTGTGTGTGTGTGTGTGTGTATGTGGACTGTATGGCATTTAGACAGAATGGTTTCATCCAACAGGGGAAAAAGAAAAAACAAAAAAAGGAAGACAACTGTCTGTGTACTCGGGTGTTGGCATGGAAACCACTCTGCTTGTGCTCATTCTGTTGTTCAGTCGTATAAATGTATATATTTTTATGACCAGTGTTTTTTCTAGCATTCATCATTCTCTCTCGAACTTTCTCTCTGTAATACACCACTTCATAGGTGTCCTTTAGGAGCGAGCTGACCTTTTCTCTTCACAAAAGGAACAAAAGCACTTGTTTGGTGTCGCTATCTCCCCATCTCTGCGTATCCATAACCTTCCCCTGCTGTAGAGACTGAAAGCAGTGCGATGAGTCTGTCTTTTTTTTTTTTTTTTCCACTGTGCTCTTAGCTGTCACGTCCATGGACTTCTCCTGTTTGAACTGGACAGCTGTGTCCCATTAAGTCACTGTCCTTGCATACTCACCTTTCACCTTTCCCGAACCCACTTTTATGACTTTTTCCTCAAATGATATATAATAATAGCAGATTAGTGAAACTGATCCAGCATTTGTGTTTGTGGTCTGGAGAGGTTCTTAATCTTATGGTTATTTGTTTGCAGCGTTGAGCAAAGTAGCCAATCGCAGTTATATCTTAAACATATGGCCAATCTACAGAAGTCCTAATGCATTAAAATATGTTCTCTGTCTTGTTATGTTGTGATCACGACTTAATTATCTCGTGATCTCGACTTAACAACTAATTTTCTGGTAATCTCGACAAAACAAAAAGTTGTTATGTCGTGATCCCGACTTTTTATTTATTTATGTATTTATTGTTGTTAATATTATTATTATTATTATTATTAATAATAATAATAATAATAATAATAATAATAATATCTGGCCAATGTCTGGGAGAATAGCCTTGCTGCAGACTCGCATATGTGTAACATGTTGAAGGCGTTCAGAACAGCTATATATTATGAGCGCATACTCCCGTGATTAATGTACATTCATGATTATATTCATGTATATGATTATATACCATTATTTACAATAATATTCTCTCAACTGATACCATTTTAAAGCAACTCTATATGGCGCAATTTTAAAGTAATTGTAAATAACTTGCGGAAAGGATTCAATCGAAAGCAGGATCTTCATCATTCTTCATAATTTGACTCATACATGCAGCAACTTATTTTGCACCATATAGAGTTAAAATGGTATCAGTTGAGGGAATATTATTGTAAATAATGATATATAATCATATACATGAATATAATCATGACTGTACATTAATCATGGGCGTGTGCACTCATAATATTATGGCTGTTCTGAACGCCTTTAACATGTTATACGAATGCGTGTCTGCAGCTAGGCTATTCTTTCCCTGGCCAGATGCTGCCCAGATATTATTATTATTATTATTATTATTATTATTATTATTATTAT
>CAIGQQ010037975.1:3508919-3540670 GCA_903798035.1 Danio albolineatus | reverse complement strand
CTCTGGGAAACACATTCATACATGCTCATTCACACACATACACTATGGACAATTTTTAGCTTACCCAATTCACCTGTACCGCATGTCTTTGGACTGTGGGGGAAACCGGAGCACCCGGAGGAAACCCACGCAACCACGGGGAGAACATGCAAACTCCACACAGAAATGCCAACTGACCCAGCCGAGGCTCGAACCAGCGACCTTCTTGCTGTGAGGTGATCGTGCTACCCATTAGGCCACCGTGGCGCCCATCACAACATAACAAGAGAGAAAAAATATTTTAATGCATGGCCTCTTAGGACTTCCGTACCAATCAGAAGTGTCCGGATTCATTTATTTTGAATTCTGTCACCACTCAAAATGCTTGTTTCTGCAAGAGTAGAAGTCCTCTCATTGTATGATGTATATGTGAGATTGATTGTGCAATGTACAGAGCTTTGTTGATTAAAAGGCTTTCACATGCAGATTTATTATAATGTTTATAAGGTAAACGCAAATGAAATGCTCTGTTGAAGCTGCAAGCAAGCAGTATTTGTGAGCATCAAAAGTTTCTAGGAAACACTTTGCAATAACTGTACATGAATAATGATGTAAATGATAATATGTAAATGAAACGTTACTTCATTATAAACTAATGATGAGTTAAAGCATGTGCTAATGAACTAACTTTAACTACAGCCTGACTCATATGAGTTTGTGCTACCTAATTAGTACCTTTATCAATTAATTAAGGGCCTCTCACGGTGGTGCAATCACCTCACAGCAAGAAGGTCACTGGTTCGAGCCTTGGCTGGGTCAGTTGGCATTTCTGTGTGGAGTTTGCATGTTCTCCCCGTGTTGGTGTGGGTTTTCTCTGGGTGCTCCGGTTTCCCCCACAAGTCCAAAGACATGAGGTATAGTTGAATTGGGTAAAGTTAAATTGGCCCTAGTGTATGTGTGTGTATGAGTGTGTGTGGATGTTTCCCAGTGACGGGTTGCAGCTGGAAGGGCATCCGTTGTGTAAAACACATGCTGGGTAAGTTGGCGGTTCATACCATTGTGGCGACCCCGGATTAATAAAAGGACTAAGCCGTCAAGAAAATGATTGAATTATTAATTAATTAACTCTTTAGTTTTAGCTAAATGTACTAACATGAACTACTGACCTGTTAATGTATCTGAATGTCATGACTTTACTTGGAGGGCCACAATATCCTTACCTCATTTTTAACTACTCAAGAACTCCTGTGTTAAAAATGTAACAGTTATGGATGTCCGTGTTTGTTTACAATAGAAAAGTGAGCATCACACTAGTTTAAACACAGGCGTTCATGACTAGTTAAGAATGAGTTAATGATAATGTGCTCCTCCAAGTAAAGTGATGACATTAAGATGCATTAAAAAGTCATGAGTTAATGTTGGTTACATTTAGCTTAACCTGAAGTGTTAAGTAATGCATTAATTAACAAACATGTACTAACAAGTAATTGAGGTAGCCGTTATTCACACATGAACCTGTGACTCACATAGTTGAAGTCAGATTTAGCGAGTCTTGACTCATCATTAGTTCATAATGAGGTAACATTTAGTTTAGTACAGTTATTGTATAGTGTTACCAGTTTTTGTAGTTTTGTAAAGAAAAAAAATAAAACAATGGCCAATCAGCTGGATTCAAATTAGAATCCGCTCTCAAATTATGCCAATGTTTTCATTGAGTTTTGCACACTCACAAATACTCTAATTATAACAGACCAAGTGTAGACAATGCGAATAAAAGATTAATTGTGAGGTGTAGAGAGCTTAATTGATTACAACAGAACTTTGTGAGATTGTGATGAACCGGTGTGTGAGTAACATTTTGATGATTATAAAGGGAAAGCAAAGAAAGGCAGCAGCAAATGTAGTTGAATCTGTAACGCAGTTGGGAAATGATCCAGCATTTGTGAGCGTCATCTGGACGGCATCATTGTTTTCCGTTTGCAATGTTTTGGCAGTGAGCAAAGCAGCCAATCACAGAAATATCTTTAGCACAATGGCCAATCAGTAGTGTTCAAATTAGTATTCAGCAACTGCTCAAAGTGCCTGTGTTTTCATTCATCGAAGAGTTCTTCACTCTTGCAAACCCACAGGAAAATATACTATAGTCATTTTTTTAGTAAATATTAGTGTTGAACTATTGTAAACTGATAAATACTGTAACATACATACAGTAAATTGTGGTGCGTCATGGTATATTAGTAGTTCAAAGATAGAATTTTGTGTTTGTTTTTTATAGATTGTGCCTTTAACATAGAATCTGTGATATTTCCACTACATATTAACTTGAGTACTTAACTTTATTTTCCAAAAACAATATTGCATTGTTTTTATATGGAAATATCCTTATTATAATAAACAAAGTGTAGAAAAACTGTTAATAAGAGATTGATTGATTATAACAGACCTGTGAAAGACTGTGTACTGAAGTGAGTGACAGCTTTTGTGTTATATAAAGGTAACGCAAATGAAAATCAGGAGCTCCCTCAGTTGAAGCTGTAATAATAGCAGATTGTTGAGAAAACGTTGGCAAAGGATCCAGTATTTGTGTTTGCTCTCTGGAGAGAATCAACATGTTTTTGCTATGAGCAAAGCAGCCAATCACACGCACATTTTGAACATAAAGACTGATTTATACTTCAAGTGCACGTGTATGCTCTGATTAGTCGATGATGAGCATGGGCGATGCTGAAAGCCACTAGCCCATTGGAGCGAGTGTTTACAAGTGTCGAATTCGGTAAAGGAGCTCCAGATGGAAACTGTTGTTTTTTGTGTTTAACTTGTGATTAAAGTTGTTGCACGTCCGCTGGTTTTCGCCTCTGAAAGAGCGAGTTTCAGCTTTTTGTACATTAAGGTAGCGTTCAGAAATAACAAAACACCCGCAAAGAAACTTGACACAGAGGAACATAACCTACTGCCAGCTAATGTTTTGGAAGTGTTACTGCAGAGTAACACAAACAGCACGCAGAAGTATAAATGCAGGACTATGCGCAAGGCAGGCGCCGTGGGTCACGCCTATCGCTCGACACAGAAGAAAAAATCAGCCTTAACGACCAATCAGAAATGCTCGGTAAGTCTGCAAAAGGGATTCTGAAGATCAGTTGGTCTAGAAAAGTCATAAACACATTCTAGATGTTTATTTAACGTTCAAAAGAAGACGTTCGATAGAAATATTGTAGACAAACAAAACTAATAAATAAATCTTGCAGATGAAAACACACCAACAATCACGGCAATTATTTTTATTTTAGTGTTTTTTTTTTTTTTGTGGTCAATTCATATTTAGTTGTATGGTATCATTTGTAAATTTAAGGATGGTTTGCTCATCCTCCAATGAGGGGTTATGTTTATGGGTGGAGTTTGGGGGCATGCTTAAAAATGTATGTAGCTGACGATTTGTAAGTTGGTTAAGTTTCCTCATGAAATCAGGCTGAAATGCACATGTCAAATAGACATCTCAGAGATGTTGAAGTGCTATTGTATTTTAATTAGCATTTAGTACCTTTTCATCCAGTCTTTGATTTCCCCACCTTCTGCTTTGTGTTTTAATATCACCTAGATTGGCCCGTGGGGAATTAAGGCTGTGTCATGACCCAAGATTACTTGATACCGGGCACATGTACAGAAATAGCATGACCTCGCATCATCATTGCGACCACGAGGGACGACGATGAGTGTTGCTGCTGCTGATGAAGTCACCAGGACGACATATGGGGGATGTGGTGTAATAGTCCGTAAATCCCGGGAAATCGCTTCTCCAGGTGACATGAGTGTTTCATTTATCCGTACCTGTCAAGAAAAATAATCTCTGTCCACGCTGATGGAATGTCACCCTGCTATATCCGGTTTAGGGAGCCTAAAATGTTGGATTTCCTGTGGTAATTACCGGAGCCAGAAGATAATGGTATGATGGGAGGACGCTGTTGCAGTGAGATAGCAAAGTGATGAGCCATTTTCACCTGGAAATGCATTTAAAATGTTTTATTTTTCATTTTTACCACAGAACAGCATTAGTGAGGGTCAGTATCCTGTGCAGTGGACATATGCGCTGAATAAGCACCTGTGGTTTGTGATCATCATAAATAGCGGATGTCAACATTGGCAGTGTGGTCATATTAAAGGTTTGCCTGAAAGAATTTCTTAAAGAGATAGTTAGATATTTTCTATTTTCTGAAGTTTTTCAGCGATCACAGTTTTTAATTAAAAATATCTTCCATGAGCTCCATAGACTCCAACAGGATCGGAATGACAATAAGATTAGTCAATATTCTAATTATTGGGTGAATCATGTCTTTAACAAATAATAAAAAATGTCAGATTCAGGAAAGTCTCTTCGTCCAGCTGTGTCATTGTTGTTCTGATGACAGGTGGTCTTACTGAAGATAAGGGCCAGTTAGGTCTTCTTTTGTGGGAAGTGGGCCTTGCGGCTTTGCCCTCGGCCACCTGTTGGGAGGCTGTTTGACCTGTTGTGGCAGCTGTGTGTGTTTATACACCTATTCTGATTAGACACTGACAAGCTTTGTCATGATTCGGTGACCTGAAGCAACAGGGTAGACTATGCTGGCTTCCCCAGTAAATCCGAGCTGTTAAGTTTAATTGCTGTCTTAAATTTCTTATGTCAAATAAAAATAGTGTCAAAGTGACAACCAGCAGTGAAAGGTTTCATGGCACTTTTTGACAGCTTGTTAACCCCTTCTTCTTTCAACAGAATAGAAACCGTAGTTTAAACAGAGATAAATTCCTATTGCTATGCCAAAGTGGTTATGATTGCATTAGATTTAGTACAATAGTCATATTTAAATTGCTGCATATAGTGTTATTTATTTGTTTGTTGTCAGTTTTCAAAATTGCCAAAATGTTTTACTTGTACTTTAATTATGTTTAATCGTTGATTATTCTCTCTCTCTCTCTTTTATATATATATATATATATATATATATATATATTTCATTCATTTTCTTTTCGGCTCAGTCTCTTTATTAATCCAGGGTTGCCACAGCAGAATCAACCGCCAACTTATCCAGCATATTTTTTACACAGCAGATGCCCTTCCAGCTGCAACCCATCTCTGGGAAACATCCATATAAACACATTCACTACGGACAATTTAGCCTACCCAATTCACCTGTACCACATGTCTTTGGACTTGTGGGGGAAACCGGAGCACCCTGAGGAAACCCATGCAACCACGGGGAAAACAAGCAAACTCCACACAGAAATGCCAACTGACCCAGCCGGGGCTCGAACCAGTGACCTTCTTGCTGTGAGGCGAACGTGCTACTCACTACACCACCTTGGTATATATACATATATATATATATGTATCTTTTCAACAAGGAGTCAACAATGAAAACAATTTGAGTAAATAATTAGCCTATTAATAATTAAATTGTTATTATTATTATTCATTTGTCGTTGTTTGTTTTTATTGTCAGATCTTTGGGCTCAGAAAACAGAGAGGAGTGGAGGAGGCAGGTGTTTTTTTCTAAATGAAATGTTCTTCGCTGTTTTTTTCCCCCCCAAAGCTTATTTGTTTAGTTCAGCGATGTGTGTCCAATGAGAGAAGCAGAGAGGAGGGACCAGGGCGGAGAGACGGAGCCCAAAAGAGAAGTTGAGAGAGAGAGAGAGGGAATGAGAGACGTGCTGTCAGAGTGAGAGCTGGAGGACATGCATCCATTTCTACACAATATCAGACTATCGCTACTTTCCCTCTTACACATTTACAGACGCCACTTTAAATCGCTTTTCTTCACAGGAGGCTGATCATGCTAATTAATGCAACGGGTGGATTTATCTTCTAAAAGATTTAACAGCGCGCTAAATCATTTTCCCGAAATTTATTTTCCGCTTTTATTTCGATCAGTGTTCAGGTGTTAGAACGCAACAGATTTCGTCCGTTGGAGTCTCGTTTTAATATTTAACGCTTTACACTTCTACCATCAAAAAAAAAAAAAAAAAAAAAAAAACACCCTCCAATCTGGAATCACGGCTTGTCAACGAGCGGAGAAGAAATGATGGCATGATTGTGGCAACATGAAAAAGAAAAAGTGTGGAAGAATATTGTTGCACTGCTTTTGAGATCACCATATGAAGGTGGAGATAGACTGACAGGAGAGAGGTAAGTGACACAGAGAAAGACGTCTGATTAAATCAAAATCAAACTCGTTTATGTTTCCTATAACTATTTCTATATTATTATAAATATACCAAATTATTAATATTATGCTTTCTAGTGTGCATTTTAGATGCATTGCAAATAATAGTGCAGAGCAGTGATGATAATGTAATGAGTCTTGCATTCATCACAGGTCAGTGCAGAAGCCACAGTTTGACCGTTGCATTTATTTATTTATTTTTTGTAAAAATACAGAGACTCTCACTTGCATTTATTTGACAGATATTGCTGAGAGGAGAGGAGAGGAGGGGGTGAGAGAGAGAGAGAGAGAGGATGAGAGAAGGCAATTGAGAGAGAGAGAGAGAGAGAGCTCAGAGCGTTTAGTAGATGGGTTCATGGGTTCATCAGTTTTCTGTTTTTCCACTCTTCCACATAAGCTCCTTGAGCCTATTGCTACAGCTCACTGTAATGCAACCCTTTCAGTCCATCCCTCGTTTATTAATATGAGGGGAGTCCCCCATTTAATCCAGCCTCCTATTGCACCTGCTAATTTTGTAAGGTTATAAATAACACAACGATCCATTCTTCTCCCTTTCTCTCCCTGAACTGAACTCCAGAGTTGAGGAGCAGAGCGCAAACAAACCTGCTGGAGCCTGGTTGCCATGGATCCCCCTCCCTCCCTGAGCCTGGCCCTTCTCAGCGGGAGCGAAGACGAAGAGCAGCATCTGCCCCTCCCTCTCGGTGGTATCTCCCATGCCTCCCTCTCTGGCAACTACCCTGGGACCAACCACTCGAATCACACGGGAGGGAACAGCAGCCTGGAGCGTCTCAATGGCACTCCATCGCCCACCACGCCAAACCTTCCCCCAGCTTCACTGCCCAAGTTGCCCCTGTCCACAACACCCCAGCTTTCCACGCCAATCCCCAACGCACTTCACCCGACCAGTACGCCACTCTCCTCCTGCTTGGGAAGCCAACACAGCCTGAGCGGGGAGACTTCACCCGTCTACAATGCTCTGTTTTACTCTTCTCATTCACCTTCCACCGAGCGGGAACGGGAGCGAGAGAGGGGATGTAAGCACAGGCAGGCCAGTCCCCTGGTGCACAGGCGGGACAGTAACCCCTTTACAGAGATCGCCATGAGCTCGTGCAAATACAGTGGCGGTGTGATGAAGCCACTTAGCCGCCTTAGCGCCTCTCGCCGGAACCTCATCGAGTCCGACAGCGGAAGTGACACCAAAGAGGGTGGTGCGAGCACTAGCCAGGTGACTGCGGCCTCCTCTCAGCACAGCCAGCCCCAACCCCAGAACCCCCCAGAGATCGTTATCTCCTCAAAAGAGGATCCGCCTTATGGACACGCTTACGAACTTGAGGCCTCAGCCAATCAAATGTCCATCTACCACCAGAACCACGCCCTCTCTGAGAGCAGGAGTGTGCTCGGTGGGGCGGCAGGGGGCGGAACTAACGGAAGGAGGGGCGGTGCTGCGGGAGGGCCTGGAAGGACCGCTTCTAAAGCTCCTAAACGTAAGAATCAGAACATTGGCTACAAACTAGGCCACAGGAGGGCACTGTTCGAAAAGAGGAAGAGACTTAGTGACTATGCCCTCATATTCGGCATGTTTGGCATTGTAGTCATGGTGATTGAGACCGAGCTGTCCTGGGGTGTCTACAGTAAGGTGAGGACTTTGTGTACTGGGGACTGAATGGTTGGGCACAAGGACATATCCGGCTGGTCCTTCTCTGTGTGTATGAAATTGAATGAGAGTATGTGCATGTTTCACATATTATACTCCGATTATATTGGTGGTAAAACGTAAATGCTGCTATTCACAGTGAATGAAGGCCTGTATAATCGAGCAGTGAACAGTTTATTTAGGAGCTAGAGAAGATGTTTGATCAAGCAAAAGTCACTTTAAGTGACAGTTCACACAAAAATTATACTGCCCCTGGTCACGCTTTGTTTTGATGGTCCGTTTGTGAAATAATCCCCGTTTACACTAGTGCGTTTTAGTTTTAAAACGGTGTTTTAGCAGGAAAACGATCCGCGTCCAAACTAGCGTTTCACCCAGCGTTTCTGAACAGATCTCCCTCCACACTACTCTAGCAAAAACCTATATTACATGACCATTCGCGCACTCTGGGCATGCGCGTTAAAGAATAAACAGGAAGCATGTGTCTCGCTCGGCATTCTAAATATAGCTTCCGTCGCTTGAAACGTGAGCGATTAGCGAGTGCTCGAACAATAGCTTGCCTCTTGCGAATATATGCAGCTGTTGTAGTAAAAAAAGCAGAGTTTAACTGCACAATGGTGCCTACAACGCTCCCATTTCTGTGTCAGCCTTGTTTACAGTGAAGGCTGGTCTGCCGTCTTCTGGTGGCGGTATAGTCATGTGATAGGGGCTTGACGAATAAGGGAAGGTTACGCAATCACCCAAAACCCCAATCTAGTAGTGAATCTCTGCAGCCACGCCTCCGTTTTCAGATGTGTCTGTTTTGTCCCCACACTGAGACTGAGCAGCAGCATTTTAGAATGAAAACGGCCTCTCCAGCATTTCCAAAACGCTCCGTTTTCGGGGCTCGAAAACTCCGGCGTAGTGTGGACGGATGGCGTAACTGTAGCAAAACTTATGTGTTTTAAAACAAAAACCCATTAGTGTAAACGGGGCCTAAGTTACATTGCAACTAATTCTCTTTAGATTATAAGTAGACTGTTAGGTTGGGGTTAGGGTTAGTGTAAATTGACATGCACTTGCTAAGTTTCTAATAGTCAGTTAAACGTCTGTTGAACATCAGTATCAACAGATATTAAGTAGACAGTCAACTAATACTCAAATGGGCCATCAAAATAAAGTGTTACCCTGCCCCTGCCCTCATAATATCATAGACCTATAAAATAGAAAATAAATAAAGATAAACATAACATTATCAGTGCACGTAAAATTATGGATAAAGTGATGTTTGTACGGATGCTTGCACCATACTTGCAGTTAACAACACCACTAATTGAATTAAAGCATCAAAATATAAAAGAGCGTAGAGGTATTTAACTGACTACTTTTTATTTGCTAGAAGGCCACAAGATAAGTTCAAAAACAGAAGTGGTTATGTATAAGTAAACATTACTAAAGGAATGTGTAAAAAATCTTTTGGCTCTAATCAATTTGGACACTGCTATAGACGGACCCATCAAATATAGTAATTGGGGTAGGTCATGAAGTGAGCAAATTTGGTTTCTGAGCTTTCATGTTCACCTTTAAAATAACTTTTTAAAAAGGTTTTTCTGTGAATGTTTGTTCGTGACATGCAGCAATTTAATTATGACTCAAAGCAACCATATAGAAATATAGAACAAGCAAATCTGCAACTATCTTTTACAGTCAGCGATTGGTTACATTTTTTTGTATGGGGAAAAATGCTGCTTTTGACCTTTACTGTGATATAATCCACTAGAAGAAGTCACAAATTTCGAGAATGTGCGGGTGGCTAGATGATGACAGAGTTTTCCGTTTAAAGCAAATGATCTGCGAAAAGTGTGACTCATTTGAAGTGACCAATTATAGAAGTGCAACGTGAACGTGTGATTTTTGCCACAATCGCCAACAATAATCAAGCAACTTAATCATCAGTGATATAAATAACGTTTTTTGGACGTCATATTCAGAAGCTCTCAGTTTGAATGGGCACAAAGTATCTGTTCACAGGGCACTTGTGATTTAGAAGGTGCAAAGCTATATAATGTTACACAAGCTAAGCTGACAACCTCTCAACTCTCAAAACAGAATTGGTATGGCATTAGTTACCATTTTGGGAACAGAGGCAGTACTGATGCACCCTTGTATCTGTTAAGAGTGTGAATGATTTGAATAGTTCTTGGTGAACATACACATGTGCAGTAGACATTCAAGGTTAGTAATGCTGCTGCTGTCAGAGAAGTAGTGACAGGATCAGATGTCTGTGGGCTCAGAAAGAATTTTCGACAGCTGACTGAGAGTTTTGGAGAGCAGATCAGTAGTGTGATTTAAGAAATGTTTGGAAACTTCTCAGTCCAAACAAGCTCCTTGGAGAACATTTTGAATTACCCCTCAGGCAATTTTACTTATTGAGATGCGGAAACTAATTCTTAATTCCACAACAATACAGATGAAATTGTAAGACGCTTATAATGGAAGTCAGTGCATCCAAAAGAAATGAAAACAATGTGTCAGGAGTATGAATGCTTATAAGTGTCATCCTGAAAATCATTTCACATCCTAGTATGTGCAGCTATGATCTTTCAACTCATCACCATGTAAAGTCAATAAACCCTGTAATCTTCACATGATATGACAGTGGACTGTTTACACATAAATATTATGCTGTCTCACAAATCCTCCCATTTAAAGCAAAGTTTTATTAAGCACTTTTATACAGAGTAATCCAAATAATTGGTTTAACCAAAACTTCAGCTACAAATTTCAGCGTTTAAAGCCTCCAAATGATCTATACTTCCAAAATCTATGTTTTACTGTAAAGAAACGAGAGTTGAATCAATATTGTTTATAGAAATATGAAGCATTGTGAAGACAGACCTTAGAATTGTGCAGTTTAAGTGGTGTGGGTTGAGGCGTATGTATTTAGCTTTGATAAAACCGATTCATTCATTTTTGTTGGGATTTACAGACTCTTTATTTATGCATGAGAAAGCTCCATTTTGCTCTGCATAATTTTTTTAAGTGGTGTCACGGTGGCGTAGTGGATAGCACGATCGCCTCACAGCAAGAAGGTAGCTGGTTCAAGCCCTGGCTGGGTCAGTTGGCATATCTCCCGGTTTCCTTCGGGTGTTCTAGTTTCCCCTCACTGTACAAAGACATGCAGTATAGAATTGAATAAACTAAATTGGCCGTAGTGTATGTGTGTGGATGCGAGAGTGTATGGGTGTTTCCCAGTGTTGGGTTGCGGCTGGAAGGGCATCCGCTGCGTAAAAAATATGCTGGATTAGTTGGCTGTTCATTCCGCTGTGGTGACCCCTGATGCATAAGAACGCAAGAACGCACTTTCTCTCTGTCCGCTGCTGATGTAAAAATCAAGGGTTGCTTCAGTGACGATCAAAGTAAATGTAACTGCCATTACAGCCTACATAGTCAGTCAAGAACTGGTTTTTATTTCAGGCTAGTAACGTTTTATATAAAGCCCAAGTCTAAAAATCAGTGCAAGGCTGAAGTTAGGTAAGTGACGGATTATTGTGTTGTTGCATTAAAAGGATTGAATGTAACTGACACATCATGTCAAGGTGAAATATTTTCCACTGTGATAGCCACAGTCTCAGATTGAAAGCTGAAAGTGTGCGAATAAGAAAGGGACAGAGAGATCAGAGTTTATTTTCAACTTGTGTTGCTCAGGTCTCAGTTTTAAGCTAGTGACAGGAGCATGATAGCAAATAATAACTAATTAATACAAATTATAAAACTATCATGGATTTTTACAGTTACTGACTTTACAGTCACCGAGACAGTCAAGTCTCGGTCGAGGCTGACTTTAAAATGTTGCTAAGCCATCAGCTAGATAGTTTAATATGCTTAATAACAGAAGTGTACATGATACAGGAACATTTATAATTCTTTCTCAATGAATTTAAAAAAGTATTGGACATTAGCATGTTGCTAATCTAGCAACTGTGTACACATTTAAAAACACAACACTCATATCTTGAGCACAAGATTTAGAACGCATACTCTACATCAATATATGTATGTTGCAAAACTAATATTTGGAAACTAATGCACTATAATGCACAACAATATTGTATAATGGTATACATGATTTCACACAAACATTGAAATATTTCAATGAGTTTCATGTAAGCATGTTGCTAAGGTTACAGCTGGGTACACTAATTCATTTAAAATGATACGTTTTGGCAACATACATAGGTCTAAATCGATTCTGACAGAGTTTGATGTTGACACATTTGTAAGCTAATAGCTGGATACACTTCAGTACCCAGCACATATCAACATTGAGTATTGACACATAATTTGGGGAATTATACATAGATGTAGTCCACTCAGTTGATAACAGTAGAGTTTGTTGATATTTATGTTCAACCCGAAATTGATAGAGTTTGCTATCTGCATGTCGCTAAGCTCGACACTTAAATATGCTTTATTTAACAGCACATAACTACTTAATGGCATACACGATCCAACGACACATCTTCTACTCTCAGTAGAGATTTCAGTAAAGAACGATGTTAGCATGTTGCTAGGATAACTTTTGGATGCTATAAAGCAACACATATGAATATTGTTTAAATCTACATAAACTGTGACATTTACATAGATATAAATTCCCTCTTAGTTGATAGAGTTTGATGTTAGCATGTTGCTATGCTCTCAGCTGAGTTTATTTCACAGAATCGATTAAATGTGTCGTCAAACTGTTCCATTTAATGCCACTGAACTATTTTCAGAACAGTTTTCATCGATGAATGAATGTTTATTATTGGATTTAAATGATATTTCTGTTTTTGCTGAGCTTGCCTCAATGCATTTTTTGGCAGTTACCTTGAAAGCTACATGCAATGCTTCTTCCAAATGTTCCCCGTTTAAGGTGTTTTAGAATAACTAGACTGGATTTTCATAAAAGCCTTGATGTCGCTGAAAATGCTCGGTAGGATTTGGACCGGCGCCGTCGTCTGAAGTGTGTGTCTGTGCGCGAGTGGGTTTGCTCTCTTGCATCTGGCACTGTTCTGAATGGATCTGTCTCAGCATGTATTCTGGAAATCACTTGTACATGTGGTCGCGGTCCTTGTTCTGCAGGTGCTTGTGATATGGCAGACGTATTGGAAATTTGTTCTGTCTCGGTATCTCTCTTTTGCTGCCTGTCTTCCCTGTGGCTTTCTCTTTCTGTCGCTCCCTCTTTTCCACTTTTGCTTTATTTCTCTTTTCTCCATTTCACCCACTCATTTTTTCTCCTCTCTTCCATTTTCGTTCACTCTCTCTTGTATTCTTTTCCTCTCTTCGATGATTCCTTTCCTCCTCTCTCCTGGTAATTATTCTTGGTCTGGGTATCTTTTTCTTTCTTTCCCGTACTCACTATCCTTACTGCTCTTTCTCTCCCCAGATCTCTCTCTCTCTTTCTCTCTCTCTCTCTGTTATTGTAGTGGGCGGTGAACGGGGGAGTGTTATTGGAGAGGGAGAGAAAAGCGAGTGAGTGTTAGGAGAGATGAAATGAAAGGCTGTAATAAAATCTCTTTATTTGAGATGGAAAACGGGTGAGTGAGTCAAGTTTGCACATGAATAATGGCCATGCTGATTGTATACCATTATAGCCATTATAAAACAGCACAATAGAAGGCTGTTAGTGCTGCATCGCCCCTCAGAGCAATTAAAGGGCTTTTCTCTCAGTGCATTACTGCTAAAAGTCCAGAGACATGCGAGATACTGATGCTCTTCTACATCCGAGAGACTGCTTCGATTCGACTTGACTCATCTAATGGGGAATTACCTCTGCTCGACCCCCCTGTGTAGTGAATGGTAACTTCCTTACGAAACAAGTTTATTTCAATGGACGATTTGGGATTTGGAGTAATGCCGGAGGAAATGATTGAGGAAAGTGGCTGTTTAGATGCTGCCCAATGCTTACATCTCTGCGACTGGCTATATTGATTATTGATAATCACCTTTGCACACCATCAAGCGCCTGTTGATGGCTTTAATGCACTGCCTCAGCTGTGTATGTGTGTTTGTGTGTGACGGCTGCTTTTGACAGGATGAAACCAGCAGGATATCACAGTCGAGGCTTTATTAAACCTTTCCTAAACTGTTGACACTTGCTTTGCTTTTGAAATGGCAGTTGTGTACGCAGACTTCCATGTATGTTTGAGCACATGAATCTATTTTTGTAGTGTGTCGATCTGGGATAGTATATAGACGTATTAGATCTTGACAGTGTTGCAATTTAAATCAACATATTTAACCTGGATGCTAGCTCTCTGGAGCTTTCCCATGGTCAATCAAGCTAAGCAGGTCTGCGCCTGTAGTACCTTAGGGTGGGAGTTCACATGGGTAAAACTAGGTTGCTGCTGGAAGAGGTGATAATGAGGCCAGCAGAGGGTGCTCAACCTGCAGACAGTGATATTATATGGGGCTTTATACTGTTCAGTGAGCACCGTTCTTCAGATGACATGCTAAACCATGGTCCTGACCTTTTGTGGTCGTTAAAAAATCCCAGGATGTCTTTCAAAAAGAGTAGGGGCCAAATTTACCCACAGGCCTCGGTCTATCATGGCCTCCTGACCAAGCGGCAACCTCTCGCTCTCCCTCGGGAAGCCAATACGGAAGTAACTGAAACTGCAATACATCGACTCGCCTTCGGGGGCTGACTCCATAAACTCCAGGGGGTTTCTGACTGCAATGGTAAATTGGCCATTTTTACAGCTGAGAAAAACATGTTTACAGCATGGTACAATCGATGGTTTTGATGCATATAGCAAATATTACCCTTTATGACAACTCTGAGGGGGGTGAATTTTTTTATAACTCCTCCGTTTCCTTTATATAAAGTTATATTAAGTTTGCATAATTAAGGGCGTGGCCACTTGAGTGACAGCTAGCTAAGTTCTCCCAAACTAAGCAAATTGCTAGCATGCTTCTATTTCTCCGCTCATGCTCCGCCTCTTTGCCCTTGTTTGGATACCCCCAGCTGGAGCAGTGACGCGCGAACAAAATGGCGCCGGTTGGCCACGCCCACTTGTGGCCTCTTTTGCGCTCTTCAGAAACCTATGGGTGGCCTCACTACTATGTATGCTCTCCACCACTTAGCTGGTGTGTGGTGTATTGTCTTGCACCAAAATGGCTGTCGTAGCATCATCCCGGTGGATGCTGCAGATTGTTGGTGGTAGAGGAGATTCCCCCCAACATCTGTAAAGTGCTTTAAGTACCCAGAAATGTACTTTTATATAACTATGTAAGGAATTATAAGGAATTAACCCCAAGGAACATTTGCAATTTGGCTAACATTTGCCCAGCATCTGTGTGTTAAAAAGTAAAATATTTCCTTTTATGTGTTTAAAAGAAAGTTTTAGATAAACAGCAACATAGTGAAAAGAGCCTTTGTTTACAAGGATTCAGAAGAACAATTAATAACACTGTATTATGAATGCAGCATAGTTGGCAACAGTTGGTACACACTGTACAGTTCTGCAGTCCAGCAATGTTGCTTTTGTTGTCAAGTACTTACCCATAGGCTGAACATTATTTTCACAAATTTCACAATTTTTTTGGCAGTTATTTTTTCAGAAACCCTCTACATTCTCTCCATTGTCTGACCTCTAGAACAAACTGTCATGTTATTGTAATTTTCAAGCAGGGTTGGCAGTTTTTTTTGTTTTTGGTTAATTGGGTTTATTAACTCTAATAGCATCACTTTCATATCTTTAATCACTGTTCAATGACAAACACGATGTCTAGGATGATGAGGTGTTAGCAATTTATTGCTTCATGCTTAGCAACCAACAGCCAATTTCATGCCTCATGTTCAGATTGGACTGTCATGTGCAGTGTATATAGTCGCTGTAGCTCTTGAGTGGAGAGGGGTCTGGATGCAGACCTGGTGCAGATGCAATCTGAGCTGCATGCAATGCTTTTTAATGGCCTCACCTTACCCAATCACTACTACCATACTCCTCACAGTGACGTCACTAGCTCCATTGAGTTCATTGTGTCTGACATTGCATCGCTGAGAGATGCAATCTCAAGCCTCATTCACACTACCAGCGACTCGCAGCAGCAAATCGACAAGCAACCATTCATTTCAATGGAGAGTAAGCGACTTCTGACGATGCATGCAACAGCGACCGTTGGTGACCAGGTGTGCATGTTGAGTTTTTTTTTAACTTTATGCAAATGACAGCCAATAGGGGCACTAGGAGAGCTCACATGATCCACTCTCAGCTCCTTCAGAAGCAGGTTGTATTCTCCGTGCTGTTGACCTTTGAAGCAGGTCGCCACCCAGATCGACAGGCAGCTACAAAGTCGCTGCTAGTGTGAGTGAGGCATTAGCTTGCATCATAAAGGCAGCATGAAAAGTTCTATTGCTTGGGAAAATGTCAAAATAGTTTGGAAAGATTAATTTTTACATTTTATCAATTTAAGAAATAAAAACTTGATAGCGTTCAATTCCTGAAATGTGCAACGCTTTGTAAGCTGGTCGCGTTCTGGGTTCACCTATTAATGACACTGAAGCTCTAACTGATACTGCTCATTTATTCACTCAAACATTAATCCCAATATAGCGTATGGCAACTGAGTGGACTACATCAGGAAAAAGAGTCGAAAAGGAGGGATGTAAATAGCATGAGCCAGATAGAAGTATAACTTTATCATGAAAATGACACCTGCCATCTAGTAAAATTTCCTTTTTGTCTTTATGAATTAAATGTCACTTCTCGTTGGTTTCATTTATTGTATTAATTAACATCAAAGAGAACAAAGACACCAGCTTGTCATGTTTACTATATATAATAATATTTTTTAAAAATAAAAATAGTACTTTTTAAATGATTTATTATAAAATGTGTACAATATGTAGTGCATAAATACACAGAACAACATTTATATTTATTGCATTATTAGAAGAAACATCATGCAACGAGAACCACAACAAGTCTATGAACACATTATTTATTATTTTCGCTGATTACTGACATAAACCTGGCTTAAGTTTGCCTCTTTTGGTGCTCATGTCCGCTTCTTCTTTTGCTCTTTTAGGAAACTCTGCTTCAACAAGCGTATATCAAATGTACACTCAAAATCTGAGGGGATTGTGTGTAAAATTGAATGAAGGTAGGGAAAGAAGTCAATGTCTTAGTAGCTTGAGTCAGCCCATGAAAATCCAAGCTTAGATATTAACCCTGGGTAGATTACTAGTAGTGTAATAAAGCAAGATCGTCCCAGACATCAGGTTCACTATTTCGATTGTAAAAGGTCCTATTATGCCTGTCCATTTAATGCATTAATTTAGTATGATTCAATTTTTGTAAACGTAACTCGTCACTAACTGCTCTGTACTCCCGAACAGCACACAAATTACATATAATGGACTGAGCTTCAATTGTACACTCCTTATCTCTTGTAAAATGAGATAAAAACACAGCTGACTTCTACTATTTGCTTGTTCAACACATTGTCTGCCACATTTATGTAATGCAGTAAGCTGAAAGTCTCAATTTGACCTTGGTGTTACAGGGTAGACCTTATGCTGTTTAAGCCTTTTCAGCGATATATGACATAAGAGAAGGCATTACCTATGATGCTTAATAACAATTAAGTAAAACAAATTTTTAGTTTTAATTAAAGGCATACGTGTTTGGCTTATTTGAGCCAATTACTGCTAATGCCAATGTTGAAATGATTCTGAAATTTGCACCCTTTCTTATTTAGGTATTGTAAAGTGAAACTTCATACACTTCCTTCCTTCCTTCCTTAAATATGCAGGTTAAATGAACGAGAGAGAGAGAGAGAGAGAGGGAGAGAGAGAGAGACAGAAACAAACAGCATGAAAGAGTGCAGTGTAAAACGTGAGCCATTGCGTGTTACTAGCATTATTTGTTGTCTTCCATCAAGTATTTGCTCTTTTGAATCAACCTTTTATTTTCTGTCCATGGTTGTGGACATTAGACGAGCTAAATGCAAAATAAGATTATTTTGTCCTGAAGCACAGATGACATATAAAAACATTGGGCAGTTCTGATGAAAAGCTTCTATTTACCATTTTTCTAATTTAATGTACACAGTTTTCATAACCAAATTATATCGTTATCATAAAAAAACAAATTTAGGATTATCTTTGTGTATGGATTTCCTCTTTTCCTGTAATCATGGCAGTACTTAAATTGAATGGACTCCTGATGGAAAAAAAATATCATGTCACCCATCATATTTAGCAAGAAATGGAGCAGAATTTCAAATATTTCGATTTCTTTTTTTAGATTATATTATTTAAAGAGCCCATATGGTGGGTTGAGAACGGTTAAACTTCACTTTTTGAAGTCCCAAACAACAGGATGATATGTATGCAAGGTTAAAAAACACTTTCGATGTCTTATAATATCTATTTATTTTTACCTCATTTTCCCACCGACTCCCATATGAATCGTTTGAGCGAGTCTTTTTCCCCAAGCACCTCCTTTCCGTGACGCTACCACGTCACGTCACCACGTCACGTCCTTTACGTGACAGCAGCCCAATGCCAGAACATATTGAAAACAAATCACTGCTTTTGTACAACAGCGTATTGCTATATTATTCATCATAACAACAAACATTCAGTAATAATTAACACTTCATGGACTATTGTAAGCCAACAAATAGTTTCATTCGGCAGTAAGTTAATGGCTACCGCTACATGCTGTACGGAGCAAACACAATACAGACAACTACATCCATATTTACCTTGTTACAGTCAACACGACTGGAAGAACACGCAGGTCCAAATAAACTGGGTATTGATCCATCCTTTAACAACAACCGTGCAACAAATCCCGCGTCGTAAGCTGGTAGATTAGTGTAGCTCTCTTCAGAGAGATGACGTGAACACAGCACCGTGTTGGGGATGTAATTCTCAGGTATTTTACGAAAAAAAACCTCAACCACTCCAGGTAGGTAAAAAAGATTTCCAGGTAGGGAAAATAACACAGCTTTTCCCTCGCACTTCAGAGCACAGCGTCTGCGGGTCATGATTTAACCGGAATGCCGATAAGTTTAGTAAAGTTAGCAGCAGTCGTGTTTTCCGGATCAATAACTCATGACCGAAACATTGTTCCTACACAAATAGCACCTCTTTTCAACCGTCGCAATGTATACAATCACCTACAACCTTATTTTCCTAAAAATGAGCTTTGCCTACGCGCTGGACGCTTTATATTAAACTCTGTGCAGGCGCCAGAGAGACCGGTCCTTAGGGACCGTCTACAAAGAGCAAAACGCGAAAACCAATACTGCAAAAGCTGTCAATAAGTTCTCTCTAAATCTTTATACTGCCATCAAACAGTATAAAGATTTACTTAGATATTACTCAGATCACACGTCACTGCTGTCCCGCTGGTTATGCTACAACACTTACTGCAATACAGTGCTTGTTGTCTTCCACTTTTCCTTCCTGTCTGTGGGCGGGGCCGGGCAGTTCAAATTTCCCGGGGTCTGCACGCGCAACTATTATGTTTCGCGTTGACGTCAAGCCGAAACGGCTAAAGACTCGTTCTAATAACGATTCATTTAAACAACAATGAGTCGACTCTTTTATATATGAATCAATCGCTTTAAACACTTTGCACTTTCAGATTTAAGCCTTAGCTGGACATTTTACTTTACTTAGAGCTGTGTAACACACTGCATGGAAGGTCATTTTCAAAAATCCATAATATGGGCTCTTTAAACTTGCTTATTTATTACGGAGCTTTCTTCAATTTTGAGGCATTTGTTGATTTCTGTTTGGTCCATTTTTGGGTCTTATTGTATAAATACACACTATAAATAGATTGTTTTTGGTGTGGATGAATCTGTCCAGTGGCACATATGGTTTCTGGAAGCAGTATGGATTAAATCCGTTCTCCTCCAACTCCTCTCATGTCCGCTCGACCCCTTAACAGCCCTAAATACCTGGAAAAGGCTGCTGTCAAATCAATACTTAATTTTCACACCTTCTTCACTCCGTCACGCGTCCCTGGGGAACATCTTCGCTTAGACTTGTTTAGTAGATGTGAGGAAGCATGCCTCAGCCTCAGCTGGTCAACTTGTTGCCTGTGCACAAGGTCGTGGGGCTCTGTTGTGTTTGTAGAATTCTGTAGGCTCATGAAAATTACATGCAAGTGGCACGCTTTGTGGCAACTGCCAAATGCGTAATGGTAAAAGTGTTTTGATGTATCATTGTGCAAGAAACCACATGGAAGTGAGAGTTCCTTATTTGACAGTAAGTCTGCAACCTTAATATTGCAACTTGTTTTAACCAAAGCTGACATTACAGAGTATGGAAAGTAACACTCTTTGACAAACTGAATTTGGTTACACTATAGAATAAGGGTCCATTACTTAACATTAGTTAGTTGTATTTACTAACATTACCCAAGTATGAAAAATCTTGTAAAGCATTTATTAGTCAGAGTTCAACATTAAGCAATGGATTAAATTTGATAAAATTCAAAGTTGTGCTTGTTAACGTTAATGCACTGTGAGTTAACATGAACTAACATTATTTAACTTAACATTAAAGTTAATGAAGATGAATTAATACAGTAATAAATGTATTACCAATTGTCTGTTCATGTTAGTAAGCAAATTAACTAACTAACTAATGTACTAATAGTTTATATTGTTACCTTTAATTTTAATATTATTCAAATGTAAAATAATTGAATAGCATTATTAAAATCAAATCGTGGCTTCAGCTAAAATAAAATAAAATAAAAACCCTAGGCTAGTGTACACCAGGGAGGTTTTCGCTCACACTTGTCATCAGTATTTTTAAAATATCTTTTGATCATTCATACCCAAGTGATTTTCACTGGTGATAAGGCCGCTCCCTGATTTTAGATGCCACTTAATGAAAATCAGAAATACCCCAGTACACAAGATGGCGCTTCGCAATTTGATGAATCTCACGCTCATTTTCTCTCATGCCTTTTCTTTGTGTAGTTGTGTAGTCTTGTAAGTTTCTCCTCTTCTATTTAACCTCCTTCACTGCAGCACACAAACACCTGGTCAGGAAAAAGTTACAAGCCATAAACTCTCTCACCATGGAATCTTATTTGATATGCAATGTTGTTTTGAATTATTATGTAAAAAATAAAATAAAAACATAGTTAACTATATGAAACAAACCAAACATAATTCAATCTTTGAAAATATTTTTATTTGTTAAGAAGGTGTTATAAACCGTTTCTTTTCAGTGGGTTAAAGAAAAAGAAATACACAATTTCTCCTACTTTTATGCTATTCAGGAGCCTTGTGCACCCACTGACAGGTAAAATCTGCTTCTCTCTATCTCGCATTCAAGTTTATGTTGCTTTTAGCATGACATTTGGTACAATACTGCCAAAGCATTCGTCAAATTAATAAAATATACAACAAACGAGAAATAAATGACAGAAAAAGCAAAAAGAACAGACAATATCCAAAATAAATCTTATAATTACAAGAATAAAATGCGTATATTATATATGCATATAAGGCAAATATTATATTAAGGCAAATATAAATATTAAATGCATATAATATATATGAGTATAAGGCATCGTATATGCGTATAAGGCAAATTAGTTGACTGGCCATTTCTAAAAATGTTCAAATATTTTTCAGCCAATTTAGATGTAATTTCATCCTCTCTGAGTAAAGTTTAGATTAAAGAATGAATTATTTAATATATCTCTCGCTCTCGCGACTGTGGGCATACAATTAACGACACCTTTAGAAAGTGAGAAAGAGAAAGCATTTGAGTAGATTTAAAAACCCCAGCCAGATGCAAAAAGGCTCGCTTGTGTGTTGACAGTTCTCACACACTGCAGATTTTTAACTACTATATATATATATATATACAAATGTGTCAGTAAATATACTTGTGCTTATTATGAGGGTATGCATACATACTATATTAATTTAATAGTCAAAGTCAGAATTACTAGCCCTCCTGAATTATTAGCCCCCCTGTATATTTTTTCCCCAATTTATATTTATTGGAAAGAAGATTTTTGCAACACATTTTTAAACATAATAGTTTTAATATGTAATTTCTAATAACTGCTTTCCTTATTCTTTGCCAGGATGACAGTACATATTATTCATTCATTCATTTTCTTTTCGGCTTAGTCCCTTTATTAATCCAGGGTCGCCACAGCGGAATGAACCGCCAACTTATCCAGCATTTGTTTTACGCAGCGGATGCCCTTCCAGCTGCAACCCATCTCTTGGAAACACACCCATACACACACTCATATACTACGGACAATTTAGCCTTACCCAATTCACCAGTACCACATGTCTTTGGACTTGTGGGGGAAACCGGAGCACCCGGAGGAAACCCACGCAACCACAGGGAGAACATGCAAACTCCACACAGAAATGCCAACTGACCCAGCTGAGGCTCGAACCAGCGACCTTCTTGCTGTGGGGCGAACGTGCTACTCACAACACCACCTTGGCGCCCAGTACATATTATTTTACTAGATATTTTTTCAAGATGCTACTATTCAGCTTAAAGTGCAGTTTAAAGGCTCAGCTAGGTTAACAAGACAAGCTAGGGTAATTAGGCAAGTCATTGTGTAAAAATAGTTTGTTCTTTATACAATTGAAATAGAATATTGCTTAAAGGGGTGGCCCAGAGTGTATTTTTAAGGCTTGGTTGTGTTTATGGGGTGAAAACGTTATTTTTTTCATATATCTTTAATTATATACAGCTACACCAGCTAACATGAAAATAATGGTCATATTTCCTAGTTCCTCTGAAAGCCCGTCCTCAAGAGGCTCTGATTGGTCAACTAACATAATGGCAGTGTCACGCCTCTACTAGCATACACTTTGCCTCTGCTGTATAAATAGTCAGTATCAGTCAGTGTAACTGTAAATGACCTTTGTCAAATGCTAGTTATATATTTTTTATAATTCTCTGGAACATAATTAAATTAAACGTGTCCTTTGGAAGCCCAAATACAGAAACAAAAGAAGCTCTGTGGAAATAGCAGCGTTTGAACAGCATTTCTGGAGCAGCTTTCTCTGCTATAACATTACAGCACCTCTGGCCACACCCCTTCACTGCGTGGGGTGTATGCACATAACCTAAAGGGTTTATGACATCATTAACCCGGATGTATATTTTTGTAGTCCCCAAACTTGCCCCTCTTTGCATTGAACCTATTACATTCAGAGATGTTGTTTATGTTTACACAGCTACAGTACACATCAACTAACGTTTAAAATATGATATCGTAGTGGACCACCCTTAAAGAGGCTAATCGATTTGACCTTCAAAACTGCTTTCATTCTAGCCAACATAAAACAAATTTCTCCAGAAGAAAAAAAATATAGCAAAAACTGTGAAAAATGCCTTGCTCTGTTAAAAATCATTTGTTAAATGTTTGAAAAAATCACAAGAGGGCCGATAATTTTGACTTCAACTGTATGTGTATATATATCACTACATGACACTGACTAGATTATCCATTCATTTTCTTGTCGGCTTAGTCCCTTTATTATTCCGGGGTCGCCACAGCGGAATCAACCGCCAACTTATCCAGCATATATTTTTACGCAGCGGATGCCCTTCCAGCTGCAACCCATCCCTGGGAAACACTGACTAGATTAATGATACCAAAAACAAAATATTTTAAAATCTTCAGAAAAAAACAATGTTTCCTGCAAGGTTTAGATTATGGTGTTGAGGGGACAAAAATGAATCTGGCTCATTATTAAAATGATAGAAGTTGATGGAAAGTCCCCACCATGATGTTAGAGAAAGGCAAAGCTATATTTGTGCGTAATCCATCTCTAAGACACATATATAAGGGCTGATCCAGTGGGCTGCGGGACCGTAATCCCACTCCTGCCACATAACGCTTTTACAGCCCTCTCATGGGGGCAATAATCATCAGTACATAGAGAAAAAAAGAGGCAAACGAGAGACTAGATGGACAGCCCGAGGAGGGGTCACTGAAGGAGAAATGGGGGCAGTAGTGCACTGAATTAAAAGGACCTTCAAATGGCCATTAATGCTAAACATAATGTATGTGTGTGTGTGTTTATAACTGTGTGCATGGAGGTGAGGCTGTATGTGTCTTTCCATTTTTTTCTTAGCCTCCGAGTATGTAATTGGGTTTTCAGGGGTGTAATGGTGTATGTCAGGGTGTAATCAAGTGTGTGTGTGTGTGTGTGTGTATATGTGTGTAGCAGTTGGCGTGTAATTGGGCTTATCTCTGTGTGTGTGTGTGTGTGTGTGTGTGTGTGTGTGTGTGTGTGTGTGTTTTTCATTAAGTGAAATACATTGCGGTTTTGTAACATTTGGTTTTCGAGCTGGTGGTGTGTTTTTGCAGCATTTTATTTAGTTTGTTTTGAGCTTAATTTGAAGTGTTTGGTGGGTAATCGTATATAAGAATATGGCAAGCCATTTTAAAATTTATTCATTTGTTAATTTATTCATTTACAAGTTATAAATACAGTGTGTCTTTTCATTTCAGCTTGTTAAAAATGATTTAATTAAATGAAGAATGAAAATTCTTGATGAAGGGAGTTTAATATTTTTACAAGCAGTGGTGGTAACTTAACAGGGCCTATATGTAAAAATGCAAACTGTTTATACCTGAGGGTGAGTAAATTAACACCAAATGTTCATATTTGTATGGATAAAAGCAACCGTTTTTTTAATGATTGACCCAAAGATTGGGTTTGTCCATATATTATCAAATTGAAGTTAAAATAACCCAGCCATAAAAGAATAAACCCAGAATAAATTCAAACTTATAAACATCACAGCATGATTTAGTGTAATTTGTTCAACCTTTTCACTGCAAAGAATCAATTTCAAAGAGTTGTTCACAGTGGCAGCTGGTGATAAAAATTGGTGTAACAAATGGGAAACCACTCTGAATAATTGTGAAATAGCCGTTTGACAGGTGATCCATTTGTATATCATCACTGCGAAATAAAATGGGAATTACAATTAACAGAAACTAAAGGATGTAATAATGTACCACTAATACGTTTAACATAGGTGTTATTATCAGTAATACATTTTCAGGATTTAAATATAGCAAAGAGGCAAAACGGTAAAAGGCATTAATTTTGTGTCAGCGGGTTCTGCTATTGCCGTGTTTTATTCATCTTCTGAAAGAGAATGAAGTTAGTTGAGAACCTTAAAAAAAGAGATTGACAAGATACAAACAAAAATAGGAGTGTAGTCTGATGATAGTCAATCAGAGAATAGTCTCTGCTCACCTGCTTGCAAAATATTTCATAATTTTATGACCTGCATCTATTACACAGGAGGTGTTGCCTATACAGTCTATTTGTTCAAACTAGTTCATATTACTACAGGGCACATAGAATGACTAAATCATTTCATTATATCTCATCTACCAAAAAGCATCTGTATTTCCCATGATGTTTTAGTGAAATGTAACTCGGCAGATCATATACATTCATTTTAATTTATCTTGAAACTGCACCACACAAGCTTGGAATAAGCAGCCTGTTATTGCTCAGTGGTGTGGACACAAATATGACTATCATTATACTTTCATGTGCCATGATTTTTAAAATTTTTTTGTTTGAATAAGCCTTTCGGTTAACGTTATGTTGGAAAATTAACAATATCCCAAAGTTTAAGGTTACTTTTATTTGTTTTCCTTTTATTTATATTTTTGAATTGCATTACAGGACCTTCATTTCTTCTCTGACAACTTTTGGTGAAAAGGTCAACAAAGTTACGTCAATTGAATTTTTTTTTTTTTATAGTTTCAAATTATATATTGCCTGGGTTAGTCATGTAAATTATGTCACAAAAAACATACAAACAAACTGAGCTGCCAGTATCTTTTCTGTTATTGTACAGATTTATTTCTATATAAATTTATTATGCAACAAAAATGTTACTTCGTTAAACTGCATACTTAACCCTTGTTTCCTAAAAAAGGAGATCGGCAGATTTGGAGAATTCCACTTATGCAATCAATCACTTATAGTTTGTACGTAGAAGGAACATTGAGTGTGAGAGGGGACCTCGGTTGGGCCAGTTCCACTGAGTGCTACAGTACGGTACAGTCTGGTATGCTTTCATGGCTGTTTCCACTGTCTAAAGGTGTAACGTACTGTACCGTACCAAACCACTTTTTAGTCACCCTTTGCAAAGGGTACCAAGTGTTCCAAAAGGCGTAGCTAGACCCACAACGCTGAACGCGATTGATTTACAGAGATATGTCATTCACTCGCACAACAAGCCAGAATAAAAACAAAGGAACTGCCATGTTTTAAATACACAGCCGAGACATTACACCGTAATTATATATACATATAATAACAAGCCATGGTTGACCCAAGCTCAAACAAACCCTGTCGTCGTCTTGATGAACATCCACAAAGCCAAAAAGAAGAGTAGATTCTACCCTGTGCCCAGTAGTTTTTGACAAGCCCGTCTAAAGCGTGAGCGGGTTCTCTTGCGCTCGCATGCATGTCTGTATTTAAAATACCAAACTTCTTGAGCTGATGATAATAACGTGCGCTTGATTACTGACGTGCTTTTGAAACCCGATCCTTTCAGAAACTGACAAACATGAGACTGAATCGCGAAAAAACGAAGAAGCCGGAAAAAACAAAGCAGATAACTTTAAGCAAACATGAACAAACTGCTATGTTTAACTATTATCATCACCTTTTGGACTATTACGAACTCGAAATGACGGAATTACTTTCTATCAAGAGGCTACATGTGCTGGTGAAGATACAGATGAGAGGTTTGCACTGACTCTGGTCTGTATTTCGTGTTGTTTTTGAACCTAAATAAGGACTAAATGTATGCTGTGTGTAGTTTTTCTGTAATTGGTAGCATATCAGAGACTGTAAGGCTCTGTATGTGTTCATAAATGTTGCATTTATTTATAAATTTTATATAGTCACAGACATTACAGTAGGCTATTTCGCATCATTGATCTGCAGTTATAATCAGATCATGTTCATAAAAAGGTTAGTAATGAACATTTATACACAAGTATTTATGTGTATAAAGCATCTGTTTTATGAGAAGTGCTCATATGTTTTGCGAATGACCCGTACAGCATTACTGTAGACATTTTCTCCAGCGAAAATGACGTTGACTGAAACTTTCTGTCGTACACCACGCCCACCAAAAGAGTATCATTGGTACCCTTTTAGCAGTGGAAACGCAAGCCTGATAAAAGTGACCCATACCGACCCGTACCGTACTGTACCACTCAGTGGAAACGGGCCATATATGGGTATTTATGCAACTTGTAGGCAGTGATCCATCAGGCTCTTGCTGAGAAACCTGCTGGAGCTCTGTATTCAGAGTTATGGTCATAGAGACATAACATCTCTGTTTCCTCCTTCAGGGAGCGAGGGTTTCAGTCAGTCTCTCCAAGTCACATCAGAAATCAACAGTTTGGGAGTGGCTTGAGGAAACTCCTCAACCACTGATCCAGTTACAAGGGGTGATGTTGTCAAATGAATAGCATGATCATGCAAGCACCACCAAAGGTGCAACCATCCATTGTTTCTGTAGCCTGAGTTTGAGAATTTTGAATACTTCAGGAGAGAAGTTGCAATGAGTTTAACTACTTAAGTCTAAGGCTATGGACTTAATGTTAAATATGAACATACATTGGGAAAGCATTATAGTCCAAAAGAGTAAGGATGCTGGGCATTCTGGAGATTGCATCCCTAACCCGTGAACCAGACCTGCCAGGACAAGAGATTAAAGAGGGCCTGGCGGGGCAACCTAGAAGACTTTAATTTCCTGGCATCCCTTGAAATAGATGTTTCTAGATTAGGACATACAGCCTTCTGTATGTCCTAAAATCAACCATTGATGTAGAGTAGAAAAGGAGACAAAAACATTCAGTTTGAAGGGGGACAGCCTCCACTCCGCTACTCCAGAAGGAAGGATAACAAAACACTGACCAGGCAAGTTTGGGGGTCCTCTTAGTGACAGTGTCACTCCAAGTCTGGAAACAATATTGAGGCGGGCCAGTGTGCTGCAACCAACAAAACTGTACTTCACCCTCTGATCTTGAATGGAATTTATGTGAGTAGCTTTTGTCTGACCATTGCAACACCCTGTGATGGGAACAGGTCAAACTGAACAGAACAGGGTCATAATCCACTGGTTTTGTGTATTATGGGCTATGAGCTGTTAACCCACACTTCATTCCAGCTAAAGGGTCAGCTTGATTACCTCCTTCACCAGGAGGACAGCAGTCTCTTCTTGCTCAAGCTAGGCTGGTGGGACACAGCACACCTGATCTTGGAAGGCCATTTGATGATCTGAGTTGCATAACTGAGTCAGATCGCCTGAATGAGCCTTCAAGACTGCTACTACTTCCACTACACTTGCTCTTGACTCCTGCTGCTGGAGGAATGGGTCCTGAGGCTGTAGGTGAGGAGCCAGCTTGTTTCTCACCAGTCACACTTAGGTTATCACATCCAGAGACAGCAGAATCTGCTCTTTTGTACTGTAGCAATATGGAACTGGAGCGAAAAGATGATCTCCTGGTCTCTGGTTAACCAGTCTCTGGAGCGGTTTTACCTTTCAGAGTTAGTGACAATTGTGACAGGGTGTCATCTCCAGGTGGTTTGACATACTTTGTGAAAAGCAATTAAGATGCTAACCATTGGTAGCTGAGTAGTAAACCACCAGTGGATAGAAGAGGCCAGCCTAGGAGATGGGGGAATTCCAGTGTGGACATCATCTCTCCCGTGCAGAAACCGTGGAGCTACTTTCATGGCCACATGGGAGAAATCAGCAGCTGTGTGCACATTGTGCAACAACTCTAGAGTCTCTTCTGTGTAGGTTCTAAGTATCTAAGTATCTAAGTAGCGATTTCACCATGTGGAGGTGCCCTGTGGTGTTAACCAAAATTGACACTTAATCTGGGGAATACACGCATAACTCCAAGCCGTCTCATCAATGAGTGTAGCAAGAGCACAGGAAAACAAGACTTTAGTAGTAAAAAGTGCCTTCCAGCCTTAGTGAGTACCAGGAAAAATTGGACTAGGGAGAAAGTGGTTTTGTCCACATCCAACCCGACATAATAACCATTCATCCATCCAAGCTCATGGGCAGGGAGTGTTGCCACTCCAGACATGTGTAACAGTGCTCGTTACTGTCATCTTTAGGTAGGGAACCATCACATTCAGAAGAACCAGACAGAATTATGTCTTGATAAAACCGCACATGCTTCCTTAGAACTGCTCTTTTGGATACAATTCACGTTCCTCTCTGTGAAGTGCCCAGGGACAGCACATTAACCCGAAGAACTACCACTGACTGTTCCAAGCACAGAGTAGAAGTGGCTTCAGTACACATACTGTACAAGGTGTTGTGATCAGGCTCCAAATGCAGACATCTGACAGGTGACTGCCTACGAGCTACTTACCCATATGTACAGGAGTGGCCTTGTATGCAGATTCTTCTTGCCAATGTTTATTGGTCCTTTTTCATACTGGCTGGAAGTAATTGGTCTTCTAAGCAGAATCTCTGACCCTGCAGAGACCGAGTGAAACTACTAAAAAATCTTGATCATCTAAGCTATGAATGTCCAAATTCTGAGCAATAATTATTTTGCAAAACAGATCATATTGCCACCTGTGGTTGGGTATAAATACAGTAAGGGTTATTGTTTTATTGATTGGCTTACTGTATATGCATGTTCGTAGAGGTCGATTGAGGTTTATTTGCTGTGTTTTGGGTGAATGTAGGTCTCAGGTGAATGATAAAGTGTGGCATGTGAGATTGGTTTGGCCAGAAGCTTCACTTCATTAGACTGCTTGACTTAGACAAAGTGCTCTGAAAGAAGGGGCACACACACAAACGCTGCACATACAATCACATTAATCATCTGCAAATATGTCTTGTCGAGGATAAAGCCCTTTAAGGGCTGCCCACTCTGTGGCCATCTTGGTTGTGGTAATTTTTAAGATACTTTACAAAAGGTGCTATTTGCAATGCATTTAATTAACACTAACAATTAGTGTTACAATACAGTGAACAATACATTTGTTGTATTATCTGTGAAGTTTACCAAAACAATAACATGGCTCTTTGACGTAATCTGTGTTGTGTACATTTCTGAAAGAAGACACAGAAATGCAAACTGGGGCTTGAACAAGCAACCTTCTTGCTGTGAGGCGATCGTGCTACCCACAACGACACTGTGTCGCCCATGCTTAAATATATGATAAATGCTTAAAAATAAGCTTTTATTGGAAGTTGATGTTAACTAACAAGGTTGACTGCTGTTAACGGAGAGATCTTTTCAGTAAAGGGTCAGTAATATACACTCACCAGCCACTTTAATAGGTACACCTTACTAGTAGCGGGTTGGACCCCCTTTTGCTTTCAGAACTGCCTGAACTATGTATCCTTCGTCTATAGATTCAACAAGGTACTGGAAATATTCCTCAGAGATTGTGGTCCATATTGACATGATAGCATCAAGCAGTTACAGCAGATTTGTCGGCTGCACATCCATGATGCCACTCTCCCGTTCCAGCACATCCCAAAGGTGCTCTATTGGATTGAGTTCTGGTGACTGTGGAGTTCAAGAAACGCCACAGTTGAAAAAAGTTGTCATGTTTAAGAAACTATCTGAGATGATTTGTGCTTTATGGCATGTTATCCTGCTGGAAGTAGCTATCAGAAGATGGGTACACTGGTGATGAAGGGATGGACATGGTCAGCAACAATACTAAGGTATGCTGTGACGTTGACACAATGCTCATTTGGTACTAATGGGCCCAAAGTGTGCCAAGAAAATATCCTGCACGCCCTTACACCACCACCACCAGCCTGAACCATTGATACAAGGCAGGACGGATCCTTGCTTTCATGTTGTTGATGCCAAATTCTGACCCTACCATCCGAATGTCGCAGCAGGAATTGAGACAACAGCAACGTTTAGACCAGGCAAAGTTTTTTCCAATCTTTTATTATTCAATTTTGGTGAGCCTGTACGAATTGTAGCCACAGTCTCCTGTTCTTAACTGACAGGATTGGCACCCGGTGTAGTCTTCTCTTGCTGTAGCCCATCTGCCTCAAAGTTCAACGTGTTGTGAGTTCATAGATGCTGAGTTATTTGAGTTACTGTTGCCTTTCTATCAGCTTGAACCAGTCTGTCCAATTTCCTCTGACCTCTGGCATCAACAAGGCATTTGCTCCCACAGAACTGCCGCTCACTAGATACATTTTCTCTTTTCGGACTATTCTCTGTAAACCCTAGACATGGTTGTCCCAGTAGATCAGCAGTTTCTAAAGTACTCAGACCAGCTCATCTGGCAACATCAACCATGCCAAAGTCAAAGTCACTTAAATCACCTTTCTTCCCCTGATGCTCGATTTCAACTTCAGCAGATCCTCTTGACCATGTCTACATACCTAATTGCATTGAGTTAAGAAATTAGCGTTAACAAGCAGTTGAACAGGTGTACCTAATAGAGTGGCTGGTGAGTGTATATGTCAATATTAGGAAAACAGGTGCATTTTAATCTATCGACATTATGAAAAGCCTAAAAGTCTAAAAATTGGGATGTGTATGAGAAAACATTTTTTTTTTCATGCAGGGCCTCCTCTTAAGGCCACCAACACTGTTGGTGACAAATATAACAGTTTATTAAGGTACATGTAGCACAATCAGCACTAACAGTAAACATAACAATTGTTGAAGCCTGTTAACATCAACAATGATAACAACATACCAATAACTATGTATGAGTCTAGACCAGTGAAAGATAACACTGTCATAAAGTAAAATAAAATGTATGTTACAGTCTGCTGTGGCTTTACAATTCCAAATCTTTTCTATCCATTCTGTTAGAATCTTCCTTTGTGTGTGTGTGTGTGTGTGTGTGTGTGTGTGTGTGTGTGTGTGTGT
>CAIGQQ010037975.1:3487810-3508909 GCA_903798035.1 Danio albolineatus | reverse complement strand
TTACATGATATTATATTATATTATATTATATTATATTATATTATATTATATTATATTATATTATATTATATTATATTATATTATATTATATTATATTATATTATATTATATTATATTATATTATATTATATTATATTATTAATTTTCCTTCAGCTTATTACCTTATTTTTCTAGAGACACCACAGTTGAATAAACCGCCAACTATTCCAGCATATGTTTCACACAGTGCGTGCCCTTCCAGCCACAATCCAGTACTGGGAAACACCCCCACACTCTCACATTTACACACAGTCATAAACTACAGCCAATTTAGTTCGTCCAATTCACCTATACAGCATGTCTTTGGCCTGTGGAAGAAACCGGAGCACTCAGAGGAAACCCACGAAAACATGGGGTGAACATGCAAACTCTACACAGAAATGCCAATTGGCCAAACCGGGACTCGAACCAGCAACCTTCTTGCTGTGAGGTGACAGTGCTAACCACTGAGCCACAGTATTTACTATATTAAATTATATTATACATTTATGAAACATTTTATTGTACACCATCTGACTGAAATAAAAAAGAAATACACTGCATGTACATTTGCATTATTGTCCGTGCATATTTGTATGTGTTCTGTGTGCGTTTAACTGAGTTTCTGGCAAAACAGTCAGTCGTTAGCTTTAACCAGAACCATAGTCAACATCTCTAGAAATCTAGCCTGTAGGCTGGCTGAAGAAACATCTGCCAGGATAAATCACGTTGAGCATATAGAGTCAATCAATCTTTTTGCCCATTAGAGAAAATCATCTTTAAGAACTGTTTGGAAGCCTGACAGATACTGAAACACACAGTTGTAGTATCGATAAGCTGTTAGCCTCGGTGTGTGTATGTTCCAGTTAGTAGCCCACTGCGTGTGTGTGTATATGACAGTCTGAGGAGCTGTTGGTCCCTCAGAAACCGCTGTCTGTATGTCCGTGTAGAATAATGTTTCCAGTATGGAGCCTTAAATTAGACCCACGGGTGGCCAATCTAATAATGTGTGTGCTTCAGCTGGACGATATCGAGGCTCAGGATGGAAACAATTTAAAACTTTTGCTTTTCTGACCAGGGAGAGTTTAGACCATGTGTGTCTGTGAGACTGTGTGTGTCAGTTGTGCTGATGTGTGCAGCAGATACTGGTGTGTGGGGCCGAAAGGTTAATTGCATTTGCGATAATGAAGTGGTTTTCAGTTTGCAGAAATTCTCCTTTTTATAATTCATATATAAATCATGCTAATTTCTCAGGAAGTGAACATTTATATTTATAATTTATATGTAAAAATTCTATTGAGGGGGTGACACAGTGGCGCAGTAGGTAGTGCTGTCGCCTCACAGCAAGAAGGTCGCTGGTTCGCTGTTCTCCATGTGTTCACGTGGGTTTCCTCCGGGTGCTCTGGTTTCCCCCACACGTCCAAAGACATGTGGTATAGGTGAATTTGGGTGAGCTAAATTGTCTGTAGTGTATGTGTGTGAATGAGAATGTTAGGATGTTTCCCAGAGATGGGTTGTGGCTGGAAGGGCATGCGCTGCATAAAACAAATGCTGGATAAGTTGGTGGTTCATTCCACTGTGGCGACCCTGGGTTAATAAAGGGACTAAGCTGAAAAGAAAATGAATGAATAAATGAATAACTCTATTGAGCACATGATGGATTTTGGTTATATTCTTATATTATTCTTATAATAATTTTGCACGTTAAATGAATTTGTGACTTTGAATGAAAACCGTTTTTGAGGTCACGTGACATGCAATAGAGTAAATTAGTCTGCAAAAAAAATGGATTTCTGTATCTCCTGATGTCATTGGGATGCCCTACATGTACAGCTGAAGTCAGAATTATTAGCCCCCCTTTTAATTATTTTTTTCTTTTTTTAATATTTCCCTAATGATGTTTAACAGAGACATTTTCACAGATAATATTTTTTCTTTCAGAAAAAGTCTCATTTGCTTTATTTCGACAAGAATAAAAGCAGTTTTAAATTTTTTAAAAAACATTTTATGGTCAAAATTATTAGCCCCTTTAAGCAATTTTTTTCCCCAATAGTCTACTGAACAAACCATCATTATACAATAACTTGCCTAATTACCCTAACCTGCCTAGTAAACCTAAAAGCTGTATAGAAGTGTTATGATAAATATCTAGTAAAATATTATTTACTGTCATCATGGCAAAGATAAAATATAATTATTAGAAATGAGTTGTTAAAACTATTGTTTTGAATTGTGAAAATCTTCTATCCGTTAAACAGAAATTGGGGAAAAAAATAAACAGGGGGGCTAATAATTCTGACTTCAACTGTATATAATATAGTCATATTCGTAATAGTTATGGTGGCTGAAAGAGCTCAAACATGCTGCAAGTTAAGAAAACACTTCCATATAGAAAAACCGTAGCAAACGGAGAAAACGTCTTTTAGCAATTTTAAACACATATGCTCACAAATTATCACAACATATGCAAATACAGAAACACACTGCAAATAGTGCGCAATGGAAATGTGTTGCAGGCTATTTGCGGTTGCCAGTTTTGTAAAAATATATAGTAAAAATAAATAAATAACAAAAAAAAAAATCATTTTATACTTGTGTTAGAAAAACAGCAGAGTAACTCTAAGATGGCATACAAATAACTTTTTCATTTAATATAATTGTGCTGTTCATCAGATTATTAGGGCTGAAATGTTTTTAAAAAAACAACAACAACAGCAAAAAAACTATATGACGTTATCAGGACAATAAAATAATAATTCAAGAGTTCACACTTAGATACAGCTTGATATACAGTAAATCGCAGGTTTGGCGTGCTGTCCCTGGAGAGAACTCTGATCTCGGAGATAATTGAGCCCAGGGCTCCCGCCTAGACAATGAGCATGTAAGGGGGTATGAAATCAGGAAGTTCTCAGGAGCTCCCCCTGATAAAGGAGGAAAAGTGGGAGACAGGGTGGATGGGGGGATTCTCCAAAAAATGACGATAAGGGAATAAGGTGAGGCGGACTATTTATTTTGAGTTTGGAATAATTTGATTTGGTTTACTAATGATTGCAGATAAGAGAATAGCCACGATCAATCATAACACGTGCTCCTCTTGAAATTAGTTTGTGAAACTTCACTAAAAACATTTTCCAACAATACCACTGACTTAAAAACAGGAAGTAGCCAAGTTTATAAATTTTTGGGGTCCCCAGACTCAATTTTGTTGTGGTCTGCACTATTTGCAGTGCATTACTGTATTTGCATGTGTTGTGAGAATTTGTGTGCATGTGTCAAACTGATGAAGATGTTTTCCTGATTTGTCAGTGTTTTTGTTTTCTGAACTACCTGCACATTTGAGCTCTATCAGCCACCGTAGACAAGTCATTTAATGACGCATGTATTCGGGAGCTGTTTTGAATACACAGGGTAATGAAATCGCTTTTGAATGCAGGTTCTCTTTTCAATTGCACTTTCACATTTAAACATAGTGCCACCTAGTGAGGAACTCCTGAACATTTACAAATTATTGAAATAATTTAATTCTGATGTAAAGCGTCAGAAAAGTGAAAGACACTCATTTGCACTCATACACTACGGACAATTTAGCCTACCCACTGACCTGTACCACATGTCTTTGGACTTGTGGGGGAAACTGGAGCACCCAGAGGAAACCCACGCGACCACGGGGAGAACATGCAAACTTGTTATGGTGATGGTGTGACGTAGACAACGGAGGCGAGGATCCAATTGCAGATATTTATTATAAAAAAAAGAGTATAGCAAATCTCACAGGGCAAATCCAAAATCGTAGTCATAAACAGGCAAAAGATCAAAAGGCTGGCGGCAGGCAAGGATAATCAAAAGACAAGGCTAAGGTCAAAAACACAGAAAACTGGAACAAGGAAAACGAGTTGCAAGTCACTTAACAGATAACAATACTACTGCAGGGATTGAGCGTATGTGTGCTGCTTTTGTAGTGAGTGTAATCAGTCATGACGGTCCTCCGGTGGTGTGTATGCAATCAGTTGTGATATGAAGCAGGAGTGTGTGTGTGTGCTGCATGACTGGAGTTGTAGTCTTAAACATGGCTGAGCTGTAGTTCACGGAAGTGAGTGTGAACCAGCGATCTCTGACAGAGGAGAGATCGGTGGTGATCGTGACAAAACTCCACACAGAAATGCCAACTGACCTAGCCGAGGCTCGAACCAGCAACCTTGCTGTAAGGGTGATCATGCTACCCTTGGCGCCACCATGACACCCTTAGTGTAACCAGTTTGATTAAAATCATATTTATAGGTGACTACTAGAAATTAGCTAAAAAAACAGATAAAACTAAACCTGAACTAACCTGAACTAAACCTTTAATTGAGAAATTATGATAGTTTTATGTTAAACTTAATTTAAGAAGATAGTTATTAATTGCACCACACACATTAATATTGTGTTGGTCATACTATAAAATCATTTGTTGTTTGTCTTTGAAAAAAATGTTCAATCAGATTATATTTAAAAATCATTCAGCCTGTGTAGTGTGCATGTCTGGGTGTGAAGGTGAGATCCCTGCGCTCACACACACACTCACACTCAGATATACACACCTTTGATTGAGCGTGACATTGTGTGTATGTGTGTGTGTGTGTGTGTGTGTGTGTATGTGTGTGTTCTGTGATCTGAAGTGATGTGCATGTAATCCATAGATTATGAAAAGACACTAAAAATGTCTTGGCAGACTTAATGGCACAGATGCACATGCTGTGATTGTGCTGTTCATTTTTTATTTAAAAAGATGGTTGACCTAAAAATGAATTTTCTGTCATCTTTTATTCACCCTCATGTCGTTCCAAAGTAGTGGGATTATTGAAAGGTGAATTTTTGAGCTTTTTTAATGTAGTGATAGTGAATGATGAATGGAACTGTCAAGCTTCAAAGCGGCTGGAACAGGCTCATGGATAAAAACATAAAAGTGGACTGTATGTCACATTGAAATCTGGGGTTTGCTTCAGTGTTCAGTGTCACATGAGTCGATGAAAGTTTTTGTGATATGCTGATTTGGTGCTCAAGAAACAATTCTGATTTCATCAGAATCACTGCATTTTTTCAGGATTCTTTAATGAAAGGAAATAAGAAATCTAAAACAATATTACCAATATCTTTGTCACTTTGCTAAATAAAAATCTAATTTAATGTAAGTATCATTTAGTAGTGTATATTTCAAATATAGTGTGATACATATACTCAAGTTCTACTTGTTAATCATAATAAAAAGGACCTAAGAAACAATCTGATCTCATTTAGGGATTTATCTTTTGAATAAAATGTTAAGTTGTTATTTAGTTAATATTTTAGTTATTATTTAAGTTATTTATTTATTGGTCACACTTTACAATAAGGTTCATTAGTGAATGTTAAAGGCCACCTATTTTAAAAAAAATCTACTTTTTAAGCTGGTTGGACAGTCATATGTGTAGGTATAGTGTATAGACCGTCATATTGGGGTGATATAAACACACCCAGTCCTTTTTTTTTTTCAATTTAACAGCATAAAAACGGTGGACCAGTTGGAGCGGTTTTGAGACCGACCGCAACTTTACATAGGAGTGCGGTCCCCCCACCCACCGAATTGATTGACAGCTGCGTATTAACATGTCTCCGTAGTAATGCGTATAATCATATCAACAAGACAGGACGTGCGCAAAGCAACCGGGAATAAACGGTCTGTTCAGTTCGCGAAGGTCATCAATCATCATCAAATGTGATCAAGAGTGAGTTTCACACGTTTAACACGTGTTTAAAACAGTGCATGTTTGCAATGAACTACAGCGATTTACTTCAGCTTTACTTCATCACCACAGCCGTGTGTCAGCAAAAAATACGATTCAATCTCGGTTTGGTGACATTAATTCAGGTTTATTTTGTACATTAACATAACAGATATCCATACAGCAGTGGATATTAATCTGTATCCTGTCACATTTGCTTGCAAAAGCAGTGCAAAGCTCAACACGCGCGCTGTCTGTCTTTATGAGTTTGTGTATGTGTGTGTGTGCGTGCGTGAACGAACTTTGGAACTACATTGTGCATGACTCATCGTTGCAACTCCTCAACAAACACATCAAACAGTCATTCGTAACATTTTTACTGTTGTCTTTTTTCATAAACGTAGTGAGATCTGCTTCCTTTACATCTGTTCCTGTTGCGTCTGTCTGCCTGATGCAGCCGAGATTGAGGCACGTTGACGGGCACGTGGGAGCGGTGGGCGGGAAGGACTATCCTTAAAGGCCCAGTAACAAAAAAAGCAAAAAGCTGTTTAGAGCTACACTATTAAGACTTGAGACAGCTATAATTAATAATTTGATGGGTATTTTGAGCTGAAACTTTACAGACAAATTCTGCTGACACAAAAGACTTATATTAAATATAAAAAAGGGGTCAAATATGTGCCCTTTAATTAATGCATTTACTAACATGAACAAACAATGAACAATACATTTACTACAGTATTTGTTCATGTTATTTAATGTCAGTTTATGAAAATACATTAATTGTTCATTGTTCATGTTAACTCACGGTGCATTAACTAATGTTAACAAGCATGGACTTAAATGTTAATAATGCATTAGTAAATGTTCAATTATGATGAATAATAAATGCTGTACAAGTGTTGTTCATGATTAGTTCATATAAGTTAATGCATTAACTAATGAACCTTATTGTAAAGTGTTACCTATGTATTTATTTATTTATTTATTTGTTTATTTATTTATTTTAATTAATTATTTATTTTTTACTGTTATAAAGTCTACATGCCATGCCTTTTTTGTTTGTCTGTTCAGTTCACTTACAGGATCTTTTTAGAATATGTGGTTTGACATTCTTTTTTAATCCTTATTCCTTACATATTTGAATAAAATAAATTAATCTTAGACTTGAGATTCTTTCCCATTACCTTTGAAATGATGGCTACTTATCTGTGAGCAGTGTTATCACATGATTAAAATGATTCATCTCTTCACCACACAGATCTCACGTATCACTTCAAAATATTTGAAATTGAATATGAACCACTTTTATGACACCACTGTACTGCTTTTGCATCCTTTTGATGCTCAAAAACTCCCCATCCGTTGGATTTTTAACATTTTCTGAAGCTCATTGGAACAAATGTGGAATTCCATGATGCCAAATTTTGCTAAACTAACTGCTAATTTTCTGATTCTGTAAAATAAACAGTGTTATATTATCACCCGTAAGTGAATGTTTCTCATGAATGAAAATGCTGTGTGTGCTAACAACATTATTTGCATGTGTTTTACAGAGCTCCATGTATTCTCTGGCATTGAAGTGTCTTATTAGCCTTTCCACCATCATCCTTCTTGGACTAATCATCGCTTACCATGCTCGAGAGGTGCAGGTAAACACACAAATAATGTTTTTACCTCTATTGCCTTTTGTTAAAGGGGTCATATTATGCTTTTAACACAGTGAACTTTCTTGTGTGAGTAATGTTGCAGTTTGAGCGTGAAATAAGCCTGCGAACGTACAAAAGCACTTTTGGAAACATTTATCAAAATTAATGAACTTTAGTTATTAAAGGGATAGTTCATTAAAAAAAGAAATTATTTGCGCATCCACACAGTTTCAAGACTTTCAAAGATTTTTTTTCTGTTGAACGTGTTTTGAAAATGTTGTAGACTAGTAACCATCAACTTTCATTGTAGGAAAAAAAAAATTACGCAAGTCAATGGTGACCGGTTTTCAGCATTCTGCCAAATATCTTCTTTTGTGTTTATTAGAAGAAGAAAAAAGTCAAACAGGTTTGAAATAAGTGAAGGATAAGTAAATGATGACATAACTCTCAAATTTAGGTGAACTATCTCTTTAAGACTTAAAAGGTAAACTATAAATACGTAAAATGTAAACTATACCTCACGTTTATGTGATAAAAAAATGAAATATTTACATTGTTAAAAAAAACATCCACATTCAATTTGGACTATGAGGGCTGCCATTGATTTAGAGGTCCCACTTTATATTAAGTGTCCTTAACTACTATGTACTTGCATCAAAAAAGAAAATACAATGTACTTACTGTGTTTATAATGTATTTAAGAACACTTGTGGTGCTCTTGAGGTGGGATATGGGTAAGGTTAGAGACAGGTTTGGTGGTATGGGTAGGTTTAAGGGTGGGTTAAGGTGTAAGGGATGGTCAACAGTGTATTTACAAATGTAAATACAAAAGATTATTACAGATGTAATTACAGAGTTATTTAATCAAGCATAAGTACAATGTAAAAACATGTATTTACACAATATGTGCATTGTAATAAATTATTAATTTCAGTGTAGGTACATATTAGTTAAGGCCACTTAATATAAAGTGGGACCGATTTAGATGTGCATTGCTTAACTTGCATTGACTTCATATGGTTACACTTGGTGAGCTACTGGAGCAGTCTGTTGCTGTACTGATACAATGCCACTTGCTGCTTTTGGTTGTATTTTTTAGAATCATTTGGTTGAAATAGGCATCGTTCTCATTATGTGCACAGTTGACCTTTTTTGCATGAAATTTTGGCAGATTCTTGCTATTATGACAACACCTTTAGACACAGAACAAGCTCTACTGAAAAACTTGGTATTAAGAAACACACAGACGTTCTGTGGCATTTAACACCAACTTGAATATTGGTGGTAAACACAATCCCAGCAGACACACAACCTCATAGGACATTAATATTAGATTAGATTTAGGTCGCCAGCATCTAAGGACAACGTTATTTTTACATCCAATAACAACATTTTGTTGATTTTTGGTTGTGTTGGAAAGTGACTAAACATCTTAAACCAAAGGCATATTTATGTCAAATACTGACATTTATTCGTCAGGTATGGTATCCACAATCCAATGTCTGATAGACGTCATAGGGGTAGCGTTCACACAACGTCAAGCTGTAACATCATAACACATTTGATATTTTGTTGTTTTTAGGTTGCGTTGGGAAGTAACCAAAATGCAAGTTCTGTCAGACAATGGACATTGATGTCGTCTGATGTTTCTTTCTGATGTCAACACGATTTTCATTTCCAAACAAAATGCAACATCCCACAACATCCGGGTACAATGTCAATCTGATGTCATGTTGACGTCCTGTGACTGCTGGGATCAAATCAAATCACTTTTATTGTCACATCATCAGCAGCACGTGTGCTATGAGTAAAAAGCTTAGGTGCTGGCTCCAGACAGTGCAAAATACAGACAGGGAAAAATACAACATACTCCCAAAAAGAAACAAAACAATGTATAATTGGCAATGTTGACAGCAGTACGTAGAAGACAATGAATAGGTGTACACATAGTTGTTGGATATTACCATCTTAAACATCACTGTATCATGGAAAGTTCATAGTGGGTTTTTTTTTGAAAGTGAGGAATATTTTAGATTCATAAACAGGCCTGTTTCAATTAATGGGAAAAATAAGCGTTTTTATTTATAACCAGCTCTGATGTCTCTGTTTAATGTATGTGTGAAGGAATTAATGAAGGAAGACAGACGTAAAAATCTCATTCAATCTTCATCTAGTTTTATTTTATTTTTGTTTACACCCCCTACCTCCTTTTTTTGTATTTCGAGTGGCATGAAGAACAGATGAGTAATGTTGTTTTAGGCTGTTGCCCTCAGCAAGGGGAGCTGAACTCAACTGCTCATTAGCATTATGCTAATAGGAAGGTTAGCTGTGGAAAGTCTCTTACAACAGCCTAAATAGGCAAACACACACTTACAGCGACACTTACAACTCCTTTTAACTCCCAGCCTTTTTCTTGTACGCGCGCACATACACAAACATCTTTGCAGACATTTAGCAGATATTTTTGGGTCCGTTTGTGTCTGTGAGTCATTTTGTGACTGTGTGACAGTTACTTGTGAAAGGAACTTGTCTGCCCTTTTATCATGGCATACATGAATAATCCTCTGCATTTTCCAATATTAGCATAAACGTACACGTACACATTTGTTTATTGTGGTATATATATTGTGGTATATATTTAATGATGAAGACTTTTTATTGACTTTTGATTTTTCTACTTTCTACTACACGTTCACAAATACCATTTTGGATTTTTGTTTACATCCATTATACCAGTGTTTCTCAACTGGTGGGTTGCGACCCAAAAGTGGGTCGCAGGAACATTTTCAGTTGGTCACGGAGTGTATGGACAAAGAAACAACAAAAGATTTTTTACTTGTTTTGCGTATACCAGACTTTTATTTTGAAATGCGCGCACGACAACCGATCCCTTTGGAATCGACGTGGAAAGCGTCACGTTGCCGAGCAACATAGAGAGTCAGCTGGTGGAGCTTTCATGTGATAAGACGCTGAAAAAGAAATTCAGTGAAGTGCGATCAAACCCATCCCATTCAGAACTACGTATCTGTATGAAAGTGGCTTCTCTTCCTTGGTGCAGCTTGACTCCAAGCAAAGGAACAGGTAGTACACAGAGCATGATCTTCAGGTAGCACTGTCTACCATCACTTCTGACTTTGAAACTCTTATCACATCAGTAAAGCACATCCTTAGTTATCTCATTATCTTCCCAAATTACTGTTAAGTGAAACAGATGTTTATTATTGCTGTCATATTAGATGTAAAAATGGCTATGGATGTTTTAATCATTTTACAATTGGCTGGTTTGTTCTGTTCAACAGGATCAGTGTTAGTGTTTTATTAACAGTTCAATTTTGTTTATGGTAACAACCTTTCCTCACTCTAACCACTGTTTACAGTGTTTGTCGTTTTTACTTTGTAGTATTTCTATAATTTGATACATTTTGTTAAATGTCAGCAATAAAATATTGTTTATTTGTAAGTCTTGCTGTTTTTCTCATGATTTTTCTTTCACTACTTGTGTATGTTAACAAATAAATACAAATTAATTATAATTCCTAAAATTATATTACAGTTCCTAAAAATTTGGGTCGCGGCTTGATGATCATGTAAATTTGGGTGCTGTTTCCAAGCCAGTTGAGAACCACTTCATTATACTGTAAAAGAAGATGTTTTTCATTCATTTGCACTTTCAAATGGCATTATTATGGGAGATCTCTGCTTTGATAACTTTTAATGTTGAGAATTGGACCCTACTGTTCAGCAGTGTTGGAGTAAATAACATTTTAAAACATATTCAAATGTAAACAATCATTCTAAATTGCAGCAATGTTTACCAACCAGTATTTTACTTTATTTGTAAATCAAGGACTGAAGAGATTTCCTAAAGCAAAAGTGAAAGATTTTACAGAATAATCTGTAGCATGGGACTTATAAATGTGCATTATATATTGTTTTATTTTGTACACTTGCTGTTGTCCAACTTTCTAAATGTACCTAAGGTCAGCAAGCCAAAATCTTCTCAATCTGATTTCGTGATAGATCATTTTTTTGGCATAGTCAGCTGTTTGGGGAGGCCTCAGGGGGTTTGTTTGCTCTTCCAGACCACTGTGCCCTCCTAGCCAAAATGTGATGTTTGGCTAAACTATTATATCTTTCCAGTGTGTTTCACTCTGTGTAACAGCAACAATATGCAACCGCATTATAAAATGAATGGTTAATTAATAATTAAAATATTTGCTTGTAGCAGTGGTGAATCATGGCACATGGGCATTCGAGGGCAGCCATGGGTTTTTTTTTTTACACTGCATGAGGACGCTGTGTGCAGAAAATGCTCTCCGGCCCACGGCCAATATTAGGGGAAGTTCTATGGGACTATGCATGCTCTCTGTTCTAGGGTACATTTCTCAAAGCCATCATTAGCTATCTAAGGTCACAACAAGTTCTGTCATTACCAGCATAGGTCAGTAAATTTACTGAATCTATCACTCCAACTCGCTCTTGACCTGTAAAAAAGCAAATATTCCTCCAAGAATATGACATATTGGCTTAAATGGATCATAAGCATGACTAAATAAACAAGCTAACGTGCAGTCAAATTTATCTTTCATTCCATACATGTAAACATTTCATTCATTCTTTATTTATTTATTTATTTATTTTTTAGTTTTAGAGGTCTAGAAAGTGCTGGTTTGAGGAACCAAAATTGAAATCAGGCGACCTGCATAATAAAGATATAGAACAGAGTATAATGTAGCAATAAATAAGCAGTCATTTGGTGTCATCATAATGATTTACAACAATAATTTAAGTCATTTTTTACATATCAGATTTTTAAATAGCGTGAATTATTACTCCCCTGTGTGACATCACTAACTACAATTTCCTTTTTATGGCAAAGAATGTTTATTTTTAAATTGCATTAAAAGTGTAATAACTGAAAAAAGCTAATTTTAGAAGAAAATTGCAGAAGGTGCTTAGAGGTTTTGCATTTGAAGTCTTCAGTTGTACTGCTGCTTGCCCCATCATCAAATATGAGCAGTGATGTGGCAGGAAGCATTTTCCCAGTAGTGTCCAATGCATTTCCCTCTTCATCTGCACCACAGAAGTAAGATAAGCTGTCTGCAAGAGGGAAGAAACTGTCCTTATCTGCTAGAAGCCAAAAATGAGTGATGAATGATAATAGTGGCATAGAGCTATAGGTCAAGTTAATCAAATTACAAAATGGAGGTTGCCTTTTAAAAGTTTGAGGTCAGTGCTATATATATATATATATATATATATATATATATATATATATATATATACATTTTCATTCATTTATTAATTTTCTTTTCAGCTTAGTCCCTTTATTAATCTGGGGTCACCACATTGGAATGAACCGCCAAATTATCCAGCACATGTTTTACGCAGCAGATGCCCTTCCAGCTGCAACCCATCTCTGGGAAACATCCATACACACTCATTCACACTCATACACTTCGGACAATTTTAACTCACCCAGATCACCTATAGCATGTCTTTGGACATGTGGGGGAAACCGGAGCACCCGGAGGAAACCCACACGACCATGGGGAGAACATGCAAACTCCACACAGAAATGCCAATCAACCCAGCTGAGGCTCGAACTAGCGACCTTTTTGCTGCGAGGTGATCGTGCTACCCACTATGCCACCGTGGCACCCTCCATATTTTTTAATTCGGTGAGGATGCAATAAATTGATAGCAAAATCTTTTACATTATTGCATCATAATCATAAATATGCAGTTCTGTTGAATTTTTTAATTAAATAATGTTTAAGTCTTAATTCTTTGAAGAAGCACACAAGAACAGAGACATTTTATGAAAATAAAATAACATTTTTACCTCTTGAGTTTGAAACTTAATCTGACAGTAAAAAAAAATCTAAACAAAACACATATAGTAATGGTATAAACACATATAGCATGGTAAACAATATAGGGAGTGCGTCACAGGTTGTCATTGTTAAAAAATGAACCAATGTGATGTGAATATAAAACCAACTTCATATCAGTAAAGCCAGCTAGGCGGAACGGCACAATTTCCAGATGATTTGTTGTTAAACTAAATAAATATCTACATTATCGATGTTGTACAAGGTACTTTATGAAACTGAAAATAGTCACATCAATTTATCGCTGGAAGATTTGTAACAATGCTTAATCATATCAAACATTATAATATAAAAACAAGATCTCTTACAAGCACTTTTTGCATTTGTATTAACTTTTTTGTTATCATTTCATCACCCTCCTGAGTTTTTTTCTTCAGTGGAACACAAAACAAGACACAGTATTATGAAGCCAGTTGCCATTTCCATAGTTTTTTTTCTCCTCTCATGAACATTGGTGACTATAGCTGTTTCCAACATTCTTCAAAATATATTTTTTATCCATCCCCAAAAAAGCTACTTTTGCTCATTTAGAAATGACAAATTCCCCTTTAAGTATTCATTCCAGAGCCGACAATGAGTTTTAATCATATTGTGAATGATTCAAAATGATTCAAGACTTTCTTTTTTCACTGATGTCACAAATCTCTCCAATTCTGATATAAAAGTCCCATTTTTCACAATTTGGTAATAATCAAAGAGTCAAAGCCTGCTTTTTTTTCTATTGAATCTCCTGTTTCACCTCTGAGTACTTCACATTTTAGGAGTAAAACAGGCCGCAAATGCTGAATACTGACATTGCTTGTGTCTTTTTTTATACCGACTATCATGCGTGTGTGTTTGTTTGTTTACAGGGTGAAACGAGTTCACACATTTATCCAACAGAACATTATTACAAGCTCACACATACAAACAGCATGTTCTTTCTCGTTTTCACTTCGATTCTGTTTATATCTCCCACTTTGTAATTTGCCCCACCATTCTTTCCCTTCTCTAACACTCTCGCCTGTTCCTCCTCTACTAGCAGTTGCTTCCTTTCCTTGTTTGTTTGTGATTTGAATGTAAAAATGTGTCATGGTGAGTTATGTCACAAAAAAAGAAAATTATTAATAATACTAATTAATAATATAGTTTGTATACACACAGTATATATAGTCAAGGTCAAAATTATTCATACCCCAGAGGTTTTGGGCTTGACTGTATATATAGTAAATTGATCTCACACATGGGCGTCACGGTGGCGTAGTGAGTAGCACGTTCGCCTCACAGCAAGAAGGGCGCTGTATCGAGTTTGCATGTTCTCCTCGTGGTTGCGTGAGTTTCCTCCGGGTGCTCCGGTTTCCCCCACAGTCCAAAGACATGCGGTACAGGTGAATTGGGTAGGCCAAATTGTCCGTAGTGTATGAGTGTGAATAAGTGTGTATGGATGTTTCCCCAAGATGGGTTGTGGCTGGAAGGGCATCCGCTGAAAAAAAAAAATGCTGGATAAGTTGGCGGTTCTTTCCGCTGTGGCGACCCCGGATTAATAAAGGGACTAAGCCAACAAGAAAATGAATGAATGAATGATCACACACACACATAGGGGTTTGGAAAATGAGACTGAAATGCCTGGTTTTAGACCACAATAAGTCATTAGTATGGTGTAGGACCTCCTTTTGCAGCCAATACAAAATCAGTTCATCTTAGAAATGACAGATACAAGTCACGCACAGTGATCAGAGTGATTTCGAGCCATTCTTCTTGCAGAAAAGTGAGTAGGTCACTAAGTCATGCTGGTGTAGGAAAATGCTCCTCCAAAACACCGCGAAGTGGCTCAATAACATTTAGATCTGGTGATTGCACAGGCCATGGGAGATGTTCAACTTCACTTTCATCTTCATCAAACCACTTTGTTACTACTGTATTGTTGCTGTTTGTATTGGTGCACTATCATCCATGGTATCATGCCATGATATTACAGCCCAAAGCATCACTGATTTCCCCAATGCTTCACTTTGGGCATGCAACAGTCTGGGTGGTACGCTTCTTTGGGGCTTCTCCACACAGTAACTTTCCAGGATGTGGATGGGAAGGACAGTAAAGGTGGACTCATCAGAGAACAATACATGTTTCATATTGTCCCCAGCTCTAGATTTTTGCTGGTGGTAGATGGTTTATTAAATCCAGGAGACTGGAAACGGGAGTGTTTGGAGTTATGGTGTGTGTGATCAACTTAGTGTTTAACTGGAATGTGGAAAGAGTTTTATTATTCTTTATAGCATTATTTTATTTGAATCACTTTTAGTCATTTTTTTTCTTTCTCTCCTTTTCTTTCTCTCACCTCAAATCAACTCATTGTGTGCTTTCTCTCACACTGTTTTTTATTACTATTATTATTTTTGTGTCTCCTCCTGTTTGTGATTCTTTCCCTTTTTAGTTTTTGAGTTTATCTCTCTGTCTCTGGTTGTATTTTTACCTTCATTCAACCTTCCCTTGCCCCCTCTGTCTGTGAGTTTGTGAATTATTTGTCTGCTTCAGGCTCTTCTAAGCCACTGCTGTCAAACACACTCACAAAATACCATGCCAGCACTCGTTTTCCTCTTCGTTTCAGGCCCATATATGTGTGTGGTTGTGTAAAGGTGCACACTGTGTTTCATTCATTTGGCTGAATTGAGAAGTTTCTCATGTACGCTCGGCGTTATGCAAGTGTTTCTGTGGTGATGATGAGACTCTCTTCCTGTGTGTGAGTCAGACTTCAGCAGCTCTTTCCTGGACAGAGACTGTCTGTGTCTCTCTGTGTGTGTGTGTGTGTGTGTGTGTGTGTGTGCATATGTGTGTGTGTGTGTGTGTGTGTGTGTGTGTGTGTGTGCGTGTGTGTGTGTGTGTTTGTGTGTATATCGACGTGGTTTAAAAGAGAGAAAACCATGATGTGAGTAGGTGTTGATTAGGTATGTTTTGAGGAGAGAGACTGAGAGAGGAATGAAACTGGAACGACTGTTTATTCTTCATCCCCACACTCCCCATTTTACAAAATGAGCAATTTGAGTTGTTTAATGATGAATGATCTAATATCTTATCGGATTGTGCACCAAATATGGTCAAAAACGAGATCACATTTTGGTTTCATTTTAAATTTGATTAACTTTAATTTTATATTAAATAAAATTAGCAAAACCCATATACACACAACAGAAATCAAGTAAATGCAAGTTAAATGTCTACTTTAATATTTAACATTTGTGCAATTGGTATGTCAAGATATTGGTGAATCAATGTTCTACTGTCATTCATTCATTCATTCATTCATTTTCTTGTCGGCTTAGTCCCTTTATTAATCCGGGATCGCCACAGCGGAATCAACCGCCAACTTATCCAGCATATTTTTATGCAGCAGATGCCCTTCCAGCCACAACCCATCCCTGGGAAACATCCACACACACACATTCACACTCATACACTATACGGACAATTTAGCCTACCCAACTGTCATTCACTGTGACGTATTTATGTAAAAAGAAGCATGTTTATTCTGATTGCTTCTTAGGATCAATAGGCATCATGATGCTGAGCCGGGATTGCGATCCTTCGCCTCATCACAGCAGCAACCCACTCGTGAAAAATTCACACTTAGGCACCTTTTACACTAATACGTCTAATACGAACGAAGATAATCCACATCCACACTGGCGTTTAATCTAGCATTTCTGAACAGCCCTTCGTCCACACTAAATCGCTGAAAACGCACATCACGTGACCACACATACAATCTCTGTCATGCACTCCAGGCAGTCAGCGGGTGCTTTGAGCACAAAACTCCAGAGCAGTGCACATCGGACAATTTATCACAGTGTGACAGCGTCAGTACACTGCTTCAATCTTTCGCTTTCACGCTTGTACTCAGTAATTTTAGCGAAAACCTCATATACGGTTGCTTGGTTCCTGTTGGTTGTGCACCTTTTGTACCAACCAAGTTTTTCGACGCCGTTATAAGGACACAGGTCACCTATTCATGCCAGAGTCTAGCGGAAAAGTGACTGACAGGTGGTAATTTGTATGTAGCTTATCTTTATTTATTTGTGATTTGGTTATGGGTTAAACAAAGACCATGTGGGTCAGGTAGTTGAAACGATATAGGCTACAAATAATTAATTAGTTATGGATTCATTAATTATTCATAAATAATTAATTCACAGCTGCCTATGATAACGATGCCATCGTCCATCACGATGTTTCACATTATGCCAATTTAATCGACATCGTCAAACCTTCTTACTAAAAAATATAGTATCTATATTTAAATATAAAATATATAGTAAAGCATACAAAATCTGCAAATTTATTCTGTTTATTCTTAATTTATTAAGACACATCATCTGACAAACGTCAGGGAATGCCTAATGTTCTGACGAATAGTAGCAAAATATCAAGATTTAAAATGACAATAATGAATATTTTGGGATATTTCATATTTAATCTTTAAATACAGCATGTCATCAAATGATTCATAGTCTCAGTATGTCTGACAAGACTTTATTGACATTTTCTGCACTGAATGACATTTTATGTAATTATGCTAATGGATCATTTTATTATTAATAATAAACATTACTATATTATTCTATATAAATCTAATGTAAAATAAAATAAAATAAAAAGCCATATTACACTTTTATTGTTGTGTTGTTTGAAAACCTCTTTTCATCTTCACCCCATGACATTCTTTCATATGCAGAACACAGAAGATAGTTTAAAGAATGTTTTACAGATAAATGTCAGTAGGGTCCAAAACAAATAAATTAGACTTCAACTTTCATTGTATAGCAAAAAGTGTGTGTGTTTTGTATTATACATAAAAGTTTTGAAATGAGGATGAATAAACGATGACCAATTTTTACATTTTTTAAGGTCTGTAAATCTCTCAACAGATTATTTCCAGTGCAGTCCAAATCCACTTTGCCAATAAGGTTGAAAGTTCCTTTAAGGTAGCGTCTGAAAGCGAACGTGTTAACGTGAGTGTGTCTCTTTCAAAGAGCCAACAGGTTTCATCCTTGGCTAAAGTTTGCGAATGGTTTGGCTCCTCTAGAGCCACATTAAAAGTGATTCATGGCTTTACAGCTTCAGCAAAGCCCATTAAAGAATTTGGTGAATCACCAGTATTACTTCAAGCCAACTTTATAATTATCTTTAGTTCAAGGTTGGACTGATTCTGGAAGTTTTTTGCTTGAGTGGTTTTTATGATGAGCTTTCTGAAGCTGTTTGGCCCCTGGAGAGTTAACATGCAGCACTTTCAGTTCATGCATTAGGTGCTGTAAGTGACACAACAAGAGACTCAGGTATTAATGTGGAATTTCGTAGGTACAGAGTGGGATAAAACATTGGTCAGCCAATATAAATTAACCATGGAAACTGTAGAAGTTTTCACCAAAATACCTCAGCCTGCCATTTACGGTTAATTAATATTGATAAAAAATATATATGAATAAATGAAAACTAAAAACTACTTCCAAAAATATTTTGTTTCCCTTTTCACATACATGCAAATCTTAGGTTGTGATCACAAAAATTTACATTTACTTATTTATGTTATTCAAAGTGACTTAAAAGTGAAATTAAAGGAAGCACTTCAAATCATCAGAGACTAGAAGTATATGAATGATATGACATGTCTTTTTTCTCCCTATGATCATGCGGAAAGGAGAGAGTGTCCTGCAGCTGGTCTAAAAAGTCCACTCACCTCTATGGAGAATTTTTTAAGCATATTATTTGAGAGATTGTGTGTGCATGTAAATGACACGGGCATATCAAATAGCTCTTAGTAACATATAATAGCTACCTCTTTGCAAATATTTTCTGAGCATGTTCTTTAAGAGATTGTGTGTGCATTTAAATGAGACAGGCATATCTAATAGCTCATAGTAACATGGCTACCTCTTCGCAAGTGTTTTTTGAATGTATTTTATGAAATAGATTGTATGTGCATGTAAATGACACAAGCATAGCTCAGACTAACTAATGTTAGCTACCACATCACACATATTTTTGAGCATATTTTGATGTTGGGTGATCCCCATCAGCTCCCTGGTAAAGCACAGGTCATGTATCAAATGTATCATGACTTACAAATGATTGAAGGTTCCAGCAACTGAAATCACTGAGTTACGATGGTTACTGCTAATGTTTGAGGGTAGCACATATAAATTGAATTGTGCTTAAATCTGACTGGAGCTACCTGTGCATTAAATGATTTTATTTCACACCTTCCAGCCAATCAGAATAAAACATTTCAACATATCATGGAATAAGCCAAATTTAAACACCTTTAGAGTCCACTGAACATACTCAAAAAAGTAAGATATACAGTTCATATGTGGTAGTGTGACTATGTGGCCAAATTGCATTACACATAATGGTAATTATCACAAAGAATCCTATCATTAACTGTCATTTAGAGGCATTCAATTACCATTTTCTATTTAAATCGTGATGTCATTTAAAAAATTTTTTGGAGAGTTTTGGTATTGCAGTCAATAAGTTCAGTTAAATAAATTGAAAGATGCCCTTGTCTGATATTTCTGACATTACATTTAATAATATTTCACATTATGGTGCCAGGTGAATTATCATTGTGTCATTAGCTGCAACAAAGGACTATTTACTGTACACCAAGATGAAAACTAAAGAAAACTAGCTATAATGATACCTCTATTAGCAAACGTTGACATAATTTTCACTGTCCCTTTAGGAGTGTTTGATTTTGAACCAATCAATCGTCCCAACAAGATGTCTTCTCTCCAATTGAAAACACACTTTGCATTTGTCGGTCTTAGAAAGTGAGAAACCATTCCAACTCAAAGAACCAAAGAACCAAGCAGTATCATAATTCATAACGGGTTACTTAAAAAGCAATGCCTGAATTTCTGAGTGAGCACATTAATTCTCACAGTTAAAAATCAGTGAGCAGAATCTTAAAATGTTGTCTAATTGCTCTTCACCAAAACAGGTGCACTACAGGAAAGCTGCCCTCACATACCCCGGTTCCTTCACTAAATGTGTTTTATGTTTGAACTTTTATATTATATAAAAGTGAACCTGTCAGACTTGATTGCTTGCTATATATCATAACAAATGTTTGATTATTTTGTACCATGTTGAATCATCTAAAACAAAGGTATTCCAAGCAAATGCATTCCATTCTTTGGTAACAGCATGAAATGTGATAAACATTACATCAAAGCTGAAATATCAATAAGATTCAGTCACAACAATGTAAAATTCAATAGTTTTAATCAAAATAATGTTAAATAACTGACAAATTGAGTTTAAACTATGATAATATGTAATCGCGTAATCAATAAAAAGTAACTATAATATTATCAGGAGTACTGTAAAGTGCAATGTATTGTAATTACAAGTAATTTTTGGAATCTCATTACATAATCCTGAATAGATGTAATCAGTTACTACCCTAATTGTTTACATTTTACATAAAATTATTATTATTATTATTATTATTATTATTATTATTATTATTATTATTATTATTATTATTATTTTTATTTATTTATTTATTTATTTATTTATTTATTTATTTATTTATTTATTTATTATTATTATTTTCATTCATTCATTCATTAATTTTCTTTACCGCGTAGTCCCTTTATAATACGGGGTCACCACATCGGAATGAACCGCCAACTTATCCAGCATATGTTTCATGCAGCGGATGCCGTTCCAGCTGCAACCCATCTCTGGGAAACAATTATTATTATTATTGTTATTATTATTATTATTATTATTATTATTATTATTATTATTATTATT
>CAIGQQ010037975.1:3465328-3480670 GCA_903798035.1 Danio albolineatus | reverse complement strand
TATATATATATATATTCTTGCCCACCAGGAGTCCGCGGACCTCAGTTTGAAAACCCCTGGCTTAATAGATTAAATTGTAAATAAATAGATTTCATTTTTTTCACAGGAAAAATCCAGTTAACAGTGCAGCTTTCCCAGGGTTTGTGTGGTACATGTTCAGTGGGAATGTCAGAAAGGACTCAAACTGCACAGTCATAGCTGTCAGCTTTGACAGAAATCTGCAGAACTGTACATCACATGGTCTGACAAAAAGACAGTTGACTTTTACTTAACATCTCACTGGGGTCATATCATGCAATCTGACAAGCAGCAACGATAAAACCATCCCCAAAAACCCGGACTTCAGTTTGGATCTCTGAATTAGTATGTATGTAAGCGTTTGTTTGTGTTTGTGTGTGTGTGTGTGGCTTATAATGCTATTATCATAACAAAGGTGTTCATCTCTGACAGGGCAAAACAACCAAACAGACACTATTATTCTCGCTCTGCTTCACTCTTTCAGACTCTCTCCTCTTTTAACCTCCGTCTTCCTCCTGGACTGTCCCACTTTTTTTCTTCGTATCGTTCTTCATTTTGTGTCTGCATGCTCTCCTATTCATCCTTCCTTCCTATCCTAATTTTTCCTAATTGGCTCTGGCCCTCATTTGTTGGGAGGTTCTGGGTTTCTCTCTCTCTCTCTCTCTGATGGGTTTAGGGAGGCAGCTCAGTTCAGTCACTCATGTTGACAGATTACCTTCACTAATGGAATTTAATTATTCAGCATATCCTGGTGGCGATTTGGCCAGAAAAAGAACGACAGGATGGGTTGAGGAGCGAGGTAGCAGAGAGATGAATGGAGAGTAACGTGCAGAGGAGGAAAGGGAGCGATGATGATGAAGAAAAGTGAGATTTCAATGCTTTTAATGTTTCATTTTTTTCTTACTTTTTTCTTTTTTTGTCCTCAAAGGAACATTCCCACAATCACTCAAACGGAAATAAGAACAGTTTTAATACAGATAAAAGTTAATTTTTTTGGAGAAGAGGGTTATGAAAGCAGCCATAAGTTATGACAGATAGATATGTAGAACAAAATTATTTTCATTCAATATTTTGTTGTTGTGAACTGATATTTGGGCATTTTGAGCAGATATTTCTGTACCACTTTATCTTGCAGTCCTGTTTCACATGAACATACACTACAATGCTATCATAGGTATTACATAAACTGGGAAATAATTAGGTAGTAATTCCTAAACCCACCCCTGAACCTAACCTTAACCCATATAGATCCATCCATTCGTCCATCAATCCATTCATCCATCCATCTGTCCATCATTAGTATTGTTGTTGTTATCATTATTGTTATTATTAAATACTGTAAATAATGTTGTTGTTTTTTGTGAATGTTGGATAAATATTCTATAAAGTCAATTGTTACTTGCTTGAATGTTTATGCAAAGTCTAAACAAGTTAACTTTTAATAAACACATTAGAATATTTAGTAAATAGGTTAGTTTAAGGTGCAAACCTTGGTATTAACAATTTATTAACTGTGATTTGTAATAAACTCAATAAACTCTTAAAATGCTGCTTATTAAAGGTAAGGCAGTAGTAAAGTCTAGCTGTTTTGTAGGGTTAAGGATGTAGATTGTGATTATGCAGAATCTACTTTATAATTATAGTGTTTTTATAAGTGAAGTTTATATATAAACTAATTTCGAGAGGATCACATGCTTATTATTGTTTGCGGCTGGTCTCGCATTATCCAATTTATGATTCATCAATCAGATGATTCCTAAGCCACTATAAATACCCCAAGTTCCATATCACAGCCATCTTTGTTTCGAAGAATCCCTCCTTCCACCCCTACTCCTCCTCCTTTCCTAGATGGGTGGCACGGTGACCAAGTGGTTTGCACTGTTGCCTCATATCAAAAACTTCACTGGTTCTAGTCCTTACCAAGCCAGCTGACGTTTCTGTGTGGAGTTTACACATTCACCTTGTGCTCACATGGGTTTCCCCTGTGTTCCCTGGTGCAACTTAAGTTATTTGACTAATTCAAATTAGCACCAAAGACATGCTCCTAGTAAGTAGTTATCTCAGAGCAATCACTATCTGTTCATTAGCTACTACAACAGGGTAGTTCTCGAGATCTACCTGAGCTCAAACTCCCCTCTCTCCTGAAAACAGGAGGGAGCCCCAGGCTCGAGGATCTTATGAGCTCAGAGTTCTCTCCCCGGACAGCATGCTAAACAAGCTTTACAATCAGTCATCAGCTAAGTGTGAACTTTTGAAACACGTATTCCAATTTTGGTTCTTGCAACATATTTAAAAAAAAAAGTTGGGACATTAAAGTACTTACCACTTTTTAATGTTGCCATTCCTTTTGACAACATGTAAAAGACGTTTAGGGACTGAAGATTAATTGTGATGAAATTGCAATTTTGTCCCATTCTTCCAGAAAACAAGTCTAGACAACAATACAAGGTCTTCGTTGTTACATTTTGCGATTCAAAATGCACCACACATTATTTATTGGAGACAGGTCAGGACTGTAGGCAGGCCAGTCAATTACCTGTATACAGTACTTTTCCTCCACAGCCAGAATTTTGTAATGTGTGCAGAATGTGGTTTTGCATTGTCTTGTTGAAATATGCATGGGTGTCCCTGGAAAAGAAGGCAACATATTGTGCACCAAAATCTCTATGTACTTTTCTGCGCCCTTGTCCTTTATGCACTGAAATTCCTTCAGATTCATTGAATCTTTTAATTATGTTACGCACTGTTGAAGGTGAAATATCCAAATGTCTTTTTAAACCTTTCAATAATTTTCTTACATGTTTGTAGGCAAACTGATGAAACTTATCAACCTATCTTGGATGCTGCTTTTGTACCAAATCATAATTACAATCACCTGTTGACGTCACCTGTTTCAAATCACATTGTTATTTAACCAAGTTACCTGATACCATAAACTGTTCCAGTCCCAACTTTTTTTGGAATGTGTTGCAGGTGTGAATGGCAGGAAAGGGTGTATATTTAAAAATGAAATGAAGTTGACCAGACAACACATAAAATATTTTGTGTTCATATTGTCTGCAAACAAATACAAGTCAAAATAAATTTGGAAATCACCAATTTCTTTTTTTATTTGCGGTTTCCATATTTTCCCAACCTTTTCTGATTGGGGGTTGTGCTTAATCATATCATTTAATTTCCTTCATTCTGCCTCAGTCCCCTGATTTTTTAATAATTCATTCAGATACAAAAAAATGACATTGAATCAGCCACAGTCCATTGAAGATGTCAGTGGCATCAGTCATTAAGACCCATATCGGTCAAGCATTATTCATAAGTCATATCAGTCAACCATTATTCACACATGCCATCCATGCAAGCCTCACACATGCACACACACTTGCATATTCTCTTTCATTCTCCTTCCACCCACACAAGCGTATTTTCCCCGCACATTCATTCCCTTTCTCGGTTCTTTCCCTGCCTTCCACCTCCATCTCGCTCTCTCTCTTTTGCACTCACTCACACACACACACATGCACAAACACACACATTCACGCACACAAACACACAGTCATTCTCTTCCTCTCTCACCAGGGGACCCTAATTAAGCTTGGCTGGTCTTTGATGTTGTCGCCTAGGCAACAGTCACCATGACGAGGCTGGCTTTTCCAGAAAAAAAAAAAAAAACATGCGCATTTTACAGCCATACAACATGCACTGTGTCCTCCACACACACACACACACACACATGTACGAGCAATTACACAAGCATCGGATGCCAGCAAGACCTGTTGCACTGTGACACAACCTTTCCATGAACATAGGCAAGCATAATATATGTCGTAGACTTCATTCATGAGTGTTCAGGATTCCCGTGTAATCATTTACAGTGTGTGTGTGTGTGTGTGTGTGTGTGTGCGCATGTCTCAGTGGGGAAAACCCTGCTTGCCTTCTGCTTATCAATTAAACAAACCTCGGCAATCTAACACTTACAATTAACATTAAACACATCTAGCGCCGCCAGGCAGCACAATTAGCTTCCCGTTTTCGTCGTTAGGCTCCGCTGATATACCGCCTGACACCGAGTTGCACTGGGAGAGAGAAGGAGAGAAGCAGAGGCTCATATAACTGTCAGTAGACATTATGCCAGAAGAATTCTGTTTGCTTATTGCTCGATCTGTTTGGCGTCGCCGGCAGGATAAAATGACTATCTGAGCGTGTTCTCATTGTGCGGCTCATCAATCTGTTTTCTTCGCTTTTCGCCTCCTGCAAACACACTATAGTGGTTGAGTTCGTATGATGGCAGCTCCGTTTATTAGTCGTTCTAATGAGCCAATCTGAATTATTAATTTGTAATTGAAGTTTTTTTTTGATTAAATGGATGATGAATGGTTGAGTGGTTACACGGTTTGACTTTTTTTGTTGTTGTTGGATGCTGAGAGGCATGGCGCGACAAGCAATTTGTTTGTCCGTTGCTGAAAGCGGGAATTTTTGTGCGGTGTAACAACTTTAGCCGATGAGAGTGTGTTTTGTGTTTAATGAAGGTGTTTGGGTGTGAAATACGAAGGAGTATTCGCATTTTTTGGGTTCCCTCTGGAGTTTCTAATGGGTTTTGTTCAATAGCTGTTTGATTTATGAAGCATTTATGAATTGAGATGGTTGTTTGTGAAGGCTTTTCTGTTTTGGTCAATGTAAATTACACAAAGACATGCTTCAGATGAAAAACCCATCAAAAAATCCTGAGGGAACACATGGCCCTGCTGGTTCTCTGTCGGGTTTGTGGATTACAAGATGATCATTATATTTTAAAAAGCAATAAACAAGAAAATAAATGTTGGGACAAAGTAGTTTTTATTTTTTTTTATTTTATTTTACTTTACTTTACTTTACTTTACTTTACTTTACTTTACTTTACTTTACTTTACTTTACTTTTTATTTATTTGTTTTTATTTTACTTTATTATTACTTTATTTTTACTTTTTTATTTTATTCATTTACTTTCCAGCTCAGTCCCTTTGTTAATCACAGCAGAATAAACCAGCAACTTATCCAGCATATGCTTTACACAGCGTATGCCCTTCCAGCTGCAATCCAACACTGGGAAACACTCATACACTCCTGCATTCACACATGCTCATACACTACAGCCAATTTAGCTAATTCAATTCACCTATACCGCATGTCTTTGGTCTTGTGGAGAAAACTAGAGCACCTAGAGGAAACCCATACGAACACAGGGAGAACATGCAAACTCTACACAGAAATGCCAACTGACCCAGCTTGGGCTCAAACCAGCGACCTTCTTGCTGTGAGGCGATTGTGCTATTGTGTCACCCCTTTTTTACATTTTATTTTATTTTATTTTATATTCCAATATGTTGAATACAAAATAAAAGATTATAAAAAGATTTTAAAAAGAAAATAAAGATTTTTGTAAAATTGTTGCAAACAATTTATATGGGCTGAATTTAAACAAACAAACAAACAAACTAACCAAATTTACTAATATTTAGCTTAATTTGTTTGTTTTAATCCAACTCAAATAAATTGTTTGCAACCACGTACCTTATAAAAATGTAGTAAATCCAATGAATCATTTTTTCAGTGTAGAAATACAACTCCAATCTACGCGCTTTCTTAATTGCCTTACAGCACTCCATCTGATCTGAACACGGTGTTCGATTAAAATAACAAGTTATAAAGCTTTTCATGAAGCCTGGATTTTTATTTCTTCGTCTTATGTCATTGTTGTAGCTACTGACTGCTGTGTTCCCTTGAGTCCTCCTTTTAAAAGGACTGAATACAAATGTGACATCTATTATGTAAATTGAAATTTTGCAGGGAAACTCTGCTCAATTTGCATTATTTAACATTCCAATTCTGTCTTTTCCCCCTTCAGCTTTTCGTCATCGACAATGGTGCAGACGACTGGCGAATCGCCATGACCATGGAGAGGGTGCTTCTTATCGCTCTGGAGCTGATCGTTTCGGCGGTTCACCCGGTGCCCGGGGACTTCAAGTTTATGTGGCGGGCGAGACTGGCCTTCTCCTATGCTCCCTCGCAGGCGGAGGCAGATCTAGACATGGTGCTGTCTGTACCCATGTTCCTTAGACTCTACCTCATCGCCCGCGTCATGCTGCTACATAGCAAGCTCTTCACGGACGCCTCCTCCCGCAGCATAGGGGCACTCAACAAGGTCAGCGGTCAAAACTAACAGTTCAGGGTGCAATTTCAAATTTTTAACTATAAATCTAGACATACTAAGCTCATACTCAGCTTTTTTATTGATTGATTGATTGGTTGGTTGGTTGGTTGGTTGATTGATTGATTGATTGATTGATTGATTTATGAATAATTCCTTACATTTATATAGCATTTTTCTATACACTCTAAGCGCTTTACACAATGGGGGAGCTCCTCATCCCCCACCAGTAGTTTTCTGATGATCATTTTGGTTTAGGTATTCTGAAATCTGGATCATTTTCATTTGAAAATGGCATGCTAAAATGCACAAGTTTATTCAAATCCTACCCTGTAATATTTACAATAAACTAGAAGCGGTTGTTGCAGAATTTTACAGTTAAAAAATATTTAAAAGCTTTCAGTAATCTAATGTATTTCATTCATTTATACAATGTTAATACACCATCATTTTGAAGTATCAACATATACACATTGTATCTTTGTAATAAACAGACCAAAAAAAAAGTCAACAAAAGCAGGTGATAATATGAAAGATATAAGCTTAAGCAGAATTAATCTCCAATGGCAAGTATAGAAAAATACTATTGGAGAAGGTGCACAGTGTTATTCTGGGAAAATCAATTTATGGTTATTCACTGCATATTGACCATACTCGTTCATGTAAGACTACTTTTTTCATAGATTTTTAACCATAACGACAGCTTGTTATGCTGCTTGATGTTGCAAACCGGTATTATTATATTATTTTTTATTATTAAGTGTAGTCATAAACACACTTGTTTGTAGACCAAGTAGTTTGACTATTTCTTGCAGTATTCTTATAATAATTTCCTCCATAGGCAACTGAATCAAAAGCCCTGAAACGACTGTTGCATATTCCACATTGCAGAATAAGCTCAATAGTAAGGAATCTTAGTGTTAACCAGGTAACAGATTTTTTTTCGTTAGCTTTTTTGACCATTTTTAACAGTGTAAATCATTTCTTCATATCACCAAATTTCTGTTAAGAGTGTCAATCACACGCTTGAAGCTACTGCCATTGAGATAAATGGAATGCTAGTGGTTAGCTTACGTCAAGTATTGTAGAAGCCTCGTCAGCTTGCTACCTTCTCCCTTTCCATCTGGATTCAATGGCCCACTTGCGCACAGATTCAATAAACACATCCTCTCAGGGGGAAAAAAAAAACGACATTGTCCCTCCGATTCTGACTGTATGTCTGTGCTGAAAAGAGCTCAATCTGTTCGTCTGAGAGAAAGGCTGTACGAAGTGAGGCTGAGAGCAGTAAAGTTCAGTTTTACGATGACAATCATGAGTGCCAAGGCCTGTGGTTTTCAGCGCTGGAGGAAGAGGTTTTGTGTGTGGTTATGCTGTTTGTTCAGTCTCTAGAGAACGATGAACCTGTCAGCTCACTGATGGTTAAAGATTTTACACTGACCCAACAAAGAGCCAAGCCTTTAAGTGTAACAGCTGCTTTTAAACTGTAACAGGTTAGAAAAATGTAATCAAAAGCCCCAAACAAGCCCAGTATAATTTCATTATTTATAAGAATAAATATTATTTATGATCAACTGCATTGTCAAAAAAATGAGCTTGCAGCATATTAATCTAAAGCCACTCTGATATTGAAAATCAAAGGCGTTGTTTTATACACAATATGTTATTCTAAATAAATGATTTTACTTAAATCATCAAACTGAAACAATGGGAAAGTTACACACTATCCACTCATCTCCTGCCACCTGTGAGCAGAACAAGTGTGGAGAGATGGGAAAGAAAAAGCTTTTAACGATTAATTCATTACCAAACTATTTAACAATGACTCATACACTCATCGGCCACTTTATTAGGTACACCTGTCCAACTGCATGTTAGTGCAAATTTCTAATCAGTCAATCACATGGCATGCATTTAGGCATGTAGACATGTTTAAGATGATTTGCTGCAGTTCAAATTGAGCATCAGAAAGGTGATTTAAGTGACTTTGAACGTGGCATGGTTGTTGGTGCCAGATGGGCTGGTCTGAGTATTTCAGAAACTGCTTATCTACTGGGATTTTCACGCACAACCATCTCTAGGTTTTGCAGAGAATGGCCTGAAAAAGAGAAAATATTCAGTGAGCGGCAGTTCTGTAGGTGCAAATGCCTTGTTTAGGTCAGAGGTCAGAGAAGAATGGCCAGACTGGTTCCAGCTGATAGAAAGGCAACAGTTTTTCAAATAACCACTCGTTACACCCGAGGTATGCAGAAGAGCATCTCTGAATGCAAAACATGTTGAACCTTGAGGCAGATGGGCTACAGCAGCTGGGGACCACAACGGGTGCCACTCCTGTCAGCTAAGAACAGGAAACTGAGGCTACAGTTCGCACAGGCTCACCAAAATTGGACAATAGAAGATTGGAAAAACGTTGCCTGGTCTGAGTCTCTGTTTCTAATGCGACATTCGGATGATAGGGTCAGAATTTGGCATCAACAACATGAAAGCATGGACCCATCCTGCCTTGTATCAATGCTTTAGGCTGCTGGTGGTGGTGGTATTTTCTTGGCACACTTGGGCCTACTTGAGTATTGTTGTTGACCATGTCCATTACTTTATGACCACAGTATACCCATCTTCTGATGGCTACTTCCCGCAGGATATCACTCCATGTTATAAAGCGCAAATTATCGACTGGTTTCTTGAACATGACAATGAGTTTACTGTACTCAAATGGCCTCCACAGTCACTTAATCTCACTCCAATAGAGCACCTTTGGGATGTGTTGAAACGGGAGATTCGCATCATGGATGTGCAGTGGACGAATCTGCAGCAACTGCGTGATGCTGTCATGTCAATATGGACCAAAATCTCAGAATATTTCCAGTATCTTGTTGAATCTATGCCACGAAGGACTAAGGCAGTTCTGAAGGGAAAAGGGGGTCCAGCGTGGTCCTAGTAAGGTGTGCCTAATAAAGTGGCCGGTTAGTGTACATATTTCTGCATAAAAAGGTCACCCCATATGTTTATGTCTCCTAACTATCTTTGAAATGAGGGGCTATTCTGCTGTATTGGTTGTCATTTTTGAATAAGGAGTTCTGAGGACAAAAGCACAAAGTGCACTGGGAATTTTTTGTAAGTTTGCAAGTAAAAAGCAGAACAAAATCTACCCCAAAAGGTGGCAAAACACTCAGGCATGGCTTAGCAGGGGTCAAAAGTACTGTGGTTGCAGAATACTTGTGTGAGAGTTTATCACAGTTTTATCATGCGCACTTATCATAGCGTCAAACAATTGCTTATTCATGGATTTGGAAGAATAAAGCACCTCACCTGCACACATGCAGCTTTTTTCCACTTGACTGACTAGACTCTCAGCTTTATCCACTCAGACAGATACAGTAGAGAAAATATCAGAAATAGAAGGTGTTAGATACATTAAAAAACATTCTTTTTCCTAAAGCATGTATGTCCTTTATAGAAGATGTTAATCATTCTAAATCTTCATTTGAAACATTACTAATTAACAAATTATATAAGAACACTAGGGTGTCACGATGGCGCAGTGAGTACGACTGCCTCACAGCAAGAAGTTTGCTGGTTCCAGTCTCGGCTGGGTTAGTTGGCATTTCTGTGTAGAGTTTGCATGTTCTCCCTGTATTCACGTGGGTTTCCTCTGGATGCTCCGGTTTCCCCCCCCAAGTCCAAAGACATGTTGTATAAGTGAATTGGTTAAGCTAAACTGGCCGTAGTGTATGTGTGTGAATGAGTGTGTATGGATGTTTCCCAGTGATGAGTTGCAGCTGGAAGGACATCCGCAGTGTAAAACAAATGTTAGATAAGTTGGCGGTTCATTCCGCTGTGGCGACCCCAGATTAATAAAGGGACTAAGCTGAAAAGAAACTTGTCAGTTTTGTCGCTTCCCTCCTATTCAGAAATGGCCTCCCCTGGCCTTATGGGATACTAAATGGTTCATTGGATGCACACTTCAGAATCTTGGCAGAAGTAGTAGGTAATCCAGGTATTTCTTTAATACTACTCAGTTCACATACTGTTTTTCACATTCTGAATGCAGTAGTAGAGAAGTGTGCAATTTCAGACACACCGTTTTTCTCTTGCTCAAAAACATTGAGGGATTTAATGAATCTTCATTACGTTGTAAATTTACAGATACATTTGACCCTAATGAGTCAAAAACAGACAAAAACACAAACACAAAAATCATTTGTGACAATTTATCACAAAACCAGTCATAAGGTTTTAAGTTTCTGGATGATTTAAACATAATGTCAATATCGGGCTCAATGATGTATGGTTTGTTTGGATACGTCTAGATTTGGCAGAGATACAACTATTAGAAAATCTGAAGTCTGACGATGTAAGAAAAATATTGAGAAAATCATAGCAACATCATGGCTCAGTGGTTAACACTGTCACCTCACAGCAAGAAGGTCGCTGGTTCGTGTCCCGGCTGGGTCAGTTAGCATTTCGGTGTGGACTTTGCATGTTCTTCCAGTGTTTGCTTGTCTCCGAGTGCTCCGTTTTCCCGCACAGTCCAAAGACATGTGGCCCAGGTGAATTGAATTCACTAAATTGGCTGTAGTGTATGAGTGTGTGTGAATGAGTGTGCATGGATGTTTCCCAGTACTGGGATGCAGCTGGAAGGGCATCTGCTGTGTAAAGCATATGCTGAATAAGTTGGCGACCCCTGATGAATAAAGTGTTCAAGCCAAAAGACAATGAATGAATAAATGAGAAAATGTTGTCTAAATTAAGTTCTTAATGCATATATACTAATGAACAATGTCGTTTCGATATATTTACAGTAGAAAAGACACAAAATATCTTCATGGAACATGATCTGTACTTAATGTCCTAATGATTTTGGCATAAAAGAAATATCTATGTATTATTGGCTATTGCCAAAATGAGACCTGTTCAACATGAGGCTAGTTTTGTGGTTCAGGGTCACATTTCATTTAGCATTTCAGTCAAGGAGGCAATGGTTGCAAATGACCTTCTACTGGAAAGACTCTGGGAATTGTTTCTTTTGGAAACATTTATTTACTTGCACCTCATGAATGAACCCATTCATAAAACTAAATCAGACCAGTGCCGAGTACATTTTAGCAGAGTGCTTTTCATTATCATTTAGTTAGCTCAGCTGTAATGCTTTGTGTGCAACACAATGTGACATAAAATGTGACATTTTGTCAAACTACACTGCTACTTACTGGAAAATGGGGGCTTATTACTGGAAAAGCTACCTTATTATGTACAGAGCTGAACTACTGCCATGTTACTAATGATGTTAGTAGTGCTGCTTCTTTTAGGTGGTTGCTGCAAAACAAATATATTTTGTGTATGTTGGCATTTAAAGACGTAAAAGCGTCAAGACGTAGCCTCAGCTGAAGGTCAGTGTTGGACAGGAGCGTAATTGAATTATTTTTGCATTGTTAGGATGCAGCATCACAGCACAGTGTCATTTGATGACTGATGAATTTTCTGCTGTAATGGATTTTATGATTGATGGCTGTTCGTTTTTCAAGCAGGTTTATCTCTGCTCCCGCTTTAGATGGCTGATTGATGTCTCTGAATATTGTATGTCTATTCAGCTTTGTGCTTAAAGGTTGACGAATGACTGGCATGGCTGTGAAGCGCTTGATGGTTCAAAGTTTGAGTTTTGTTCTTTACTGCCGATGAAATAATCTAAAACAGGTGAAAAGAGTCCTGATGTGGTTTCATTTGAATGGCTGATTGGAGAGGGTAATCACTTTGTCCTTTGAGAGAAGCTCTTGTTTCAAAGAGATGTAAATGCAAATTCTCTTTGCTCTCATGTGCTGTTTTATCATTAATGACGGTGTGGTCAATCTTAGCTCAGAGATCTCCGCCTTCCCTCTGAAGAGCTGCTCTTTGTGCGACTTTTCCAAAACACAAATCAATAATAACGATGAGGACGATAATGAAAATGATTGTTTTTAGTCTGTTTATTAGACACTTCTTGTACTTGAAACACTCTAGGCAAGGGCTTCAATGGATTTAGACTGAGCTGAAACTTGGAACAAAGCTGAAATTTGAACTTCTTGCAGATTTTAGTCAGGACCAACCCAGTGTTTCATATAGACTATTTTGAGGGATGTAAACAAAAACACCGGTCCCAACGTATATCCTGTTTTACATTTTTAATTTCTAAAGCTCCAGGTATCCAAAAATCCACTTATTGATAAATAATGTTATGATAGCTGTTTTAACATTAAGTTATGATTGAATTTCCTCTTGTTATAGACAATAAATAGATTGATAACAGGCAGGAAATGTTCATGGGCCAATGAATGACCACATTGAAATGGTCTATAAATTATGACACTGTAGTTCATATATATATATATATATATATATATATATATATATATATATATACACACACACTAAATTGGCTATTAAAGTTTGATCAATTTCAGATCTAACTTGTATAGATCACTTGTATGAAACAGCTCAAAAAATTTCATTGTTACTCGGAGATACACACATTTTCTGCTTTGGCTTTGTTTGGAACTACACTCTCAGAAATAAAGGTACATGAATTGTCACTGGGGTGGTACCTTTTCAAAAGGTACACATTTGTACCTAAAGGGTCCATATTAATACCTCAGGGGTACATATTAGTACCTAAAAAGTACAAAAGTGTTCCTCTTAAAATTTTTAGGTACTAATAAATACTTTTGAGGTACCAATATGGACCCTTTAAGTACAAATGTGTACCTTTTGGTACCACCCCAGTGACAACTCATGTACCTTTATTTCTGAGAGTGTACTAAAAAAATTCAATTTTGTATCTTAAATGTAACTCATTCAGTATAACTTATTTGCTAAGTAAAATCTACTGTATATGTCATTTGTGATAATTCTCCTACACTGATATTTGCGTAAACTACACAATTGCTTGCTATATTATTTAATACCATATAGATCTCTTTTGTTTTTTTATAACAATAATTATAAGAGACTTTTTAACCCTTTGACATACAATCACACCAGTGTGATCAGTCTCAGCTAGTCCCTGCAATGCACGATCACACCGATGTGATTAGAATGTTCAATGCGCAATGTCATCAGCTGATGAATTCTCATTGCCTTGCATTGAGTCCGTCCAAATACATGCACAGTTCTTATCATAAATCACAATTTATCACAGTTTTTTTTCAAACAAATAATGTTTATTTTAGGTTACAGTCATTTCAATGCAAATGAGTACTAAAAAACAATTTTTATGGTTTGTAAATTGCAGATGGAGATGGAAATGGAGATGGCAGTAATAATTATGTTAAACAGTCACTTACTTTCATGTATTTAGGAGAAATTACCATGTCGTAAATCCAGCAGCTCGAGTCTCTCCACTGCAACCCAGGCTAACATGGGGGGTGCCCATAACCCATCATAGATAAAATATTAGGATTGTTATTAAGCTGTTTAAACAACAAAACATATTCTTACTCATATTACAACAACATATCCTTAAATCACAAAGGCTTTGGTGTAGTGATAAAACTGAAGGTTCGCAATAGGAATTTTGAAATGATTCATTTTAAATAATGTTCCAATGATAAAAAAAATGGTCCCACTTTATATTAAGTGACCTTAACTAACTTGTACTTACACCAAAATTAATAATTCATTACTATGTACTTATAGTGTAAATACATGTTTTTACATTGTACTTATGCTTGATTAAATACCTGTATGTTATTACATCTGTTATTAATTTCTGTAATTACATTTGTAAATACACTGTTGACCATCCCTTACACCTTAACCCACCCTTAAACCTACCGATACCACCAAACTTGTCCTTAACCTTACCCCTATCCCAACTCAGGAGCACCACAAGTGTTCTCAAATGCATTATGAACACAGTAAGTACGTTGTATTTTATTTTTTATTTATTTTATTTTTTATGCAAGTACATAGTAGTTAAGGGCACTTAATATAAAGTGGGACCAAAAAAACTCAAACAGTGGAAGTATCTAAAACTTGTGTGAATAGATTATTTATTTATTTGAACTGTTTTTATTTGTTTTTAGCAAAGAAAGACCTTTTTTCCACAAAGAATTCAAGTGCATTTTCTCGTCAGTGATGTGTTACTTGACCATTTTAATGCTTTTAAAGATAAGACTCATTAGAGCTCCTCTTATCCATCAGTAAAAGCACTAAAAAAAACATCTATTACGATGATGAAACCCTGTCTGAAAGGAATCACACGACTGCTTGTTTTCCTCTTTTCAGGTGCACTTTAACACACGCTTTGTGATGAAGACCCTGATGACCATATGCCCGGGCACGGTGCTGCTAGTCTTCAGTATCTCCCTGTGGATCATCGCTGCCTGGACCGTACGAGTGTGTGAGAGGTAAGAGAGAAAACGAATGAACAAATGAATCATTGTGTTTGGAGCTGCGCCGTGCTGTCTAGACGCTGTCAAGTTTCTTATGCTTAATGAGGACTCACCTGAATCCCCACCAATAAGTGACAGTAGCTGGATGAAAACACGCCGCCCGAGGTGTGCGAATGCTCACTCTTCACGTCCGGGAGGAACAGAGACCAGAGAGAAAGAGAGAGCACTTTCATTCACACCCTTGTCTATCTAGCGTCGTTCCTCCTTTTCTAGGCACACATTCGGGCATCACGATGTGCATTAGCAGATTTCCCATGTTGCATCTTAAAAGGGGTCGATGGGATAAACTAGTGGGTGTTTCCCACTCTTTTAGGCACGTTGTCATGGTTACAAATTCTGGATGCGTGTTAGTCGCTGTATAATATTGAGGATTCCCCATAGCAGGGATTTGAGGTTTGATTATTGTTTTGATAGCGGCAGGCTGGAGCAGTGAGTTTTGACTGACGGTTTATGCATTTGAATTGCCACATCTGATCAGGGCAGCGTCGTGGTGAGATGAGCCTACAGGGATCTGCTCTATTTTTATGCACTGCACTCAAAGTCATCATGTTAAAGGCCCTTTCTAGAGGTGGAGTCTCCCTGCAGGCTGTGTGCTGCTCTTACTCAGTCCATCATGCACACAGTGGGCTTCCGACCGCCTGTGAACTGGATCAACTTGCTTGTAAAATGCACTCTTGGAAAGTTGCAATGGCTGTGTTTGCATATACATTGTTTTT
>CAIGQQ010037975.1:3446658-3462084 GCA_903798035.1 Danio albolineatus | reverse complement strand
ACACACACACACACACACACACACACACACACACACACACACACACAAACAGAAAATCACATAGCAGATGAATAAAAGCATAAGAAGTTCCCATAATTGTCTATAATAAAAAAATAAAATATTTTACAAGTTGTGCTGTATTAAACACATTCTTTTTTATTCCCGCTGATCTCATAGTTTTGAGAACAGAAAACATTTTTAACATTTAAACAAATTATGTAAAATTTCAAGACCTGACATGGTCTACCCATCGAGTAAACAGGGGTGTTTTTGGACATTTCTAAATTATATTATTAATATCCACTAGACATGTTTAGTCTGAACTAATCGTGTCAGTGAGGAAGTCTGAGTAGTGTTGGTGAAGAAGTATAGTATTATTATTTAATGTACTTTTGGCAGTCACACCACATGACTTTTTTATATTTATAAAAAATATTCACACTACCGGTCAAAAGTTGTGTGGTCAGTAAGATTTTTAAATGTTTAAAAATAAGCTTATCCTGCTCACCAAGACTGCATTTATTTCATCAAAAATACAGTACAAATTGTAAAATTGTGAACTTTTCACTATAAAAGAACTGTTGAAAAGGAGTTTATAAGTTAATTTAATAATTTATTCCAATGATTTTAGCTGAATTTTCAGCTTCATTAAATCAGTCATCAGTCACATGACCCTTCAGAAATCACTCTAATATATTATTATTATTATTATTATTCATTCATTTTCTTTTCGGCTAAATCCCTTTGTTAATCTGAGGTCGCCACAGCGGAATGAACCGCCAACTTATCCAGCATTTGTTTTACGCAGCAGATGCCCTTCCAGCTGCAACCCATCTCTGGGAAACATCCATACACACTCGTTCACACTCATATACTATAGTAAATTTAGCCGACCCAATTCACCTATACCACATGTCTTTGGACTTGTGGGGGAAACCGGAGCTTCTTGCTATGAGGCGAACGTGCTACTCACCACGCCACCGTGGCGCCCTTTTATTATATTATTATTATTATTATTATTATTATTATTATTATTCATTATTCATTATCATTATTATTAGTGGCAGAACGGTGGCGCAGTGGGTAGCACAATCGCCTCACAGCTAGATGGTCGCTGGTTTGAGGGGTCAGTTGGCATTTCTGTGTGGAGTTTGCATGTTCTCCCCGTGTTCGTGTGGGTGTCCTCCGGGTGCTTTGGTTTCCCCCACAGTCCAAAGACATGCGGTACAGGTGAATTATTATTATTATTATTATTATTATTATTATTATTATTATTGTTATTATTATTATTATTATTCATTCATTCATTCATTTTCTTGTCGGCTTAGTCCCTTTATTAATCCGGGGTCGCCACAGTAGAATGAACCGCCAACTTATCCAGCATTTGTTTTTACGCAGCGGATGCCCTTCCAGCCACAACCCATCTCTGGGAAACACATCCATACATTCTCATTCACGCACATACACTACGGACAATTTAGCTTCCCCAATTCACCTGTACCGCATGTCTTTGGACTGTGGGGGAAACTGGAGCACCCGGAGGAAACCCACGCAACCACGGGGAGAACATGCAAACTCCACACAGAAATGCCAACTGATCCAGCCGGGGCTCGAACCAGCGACCTTCTTGCTGTGAGGCGAACGTTCTACCCACTAGGCCACCTTGGTGCCCTATTATTATTATTATTATTATTATTATTATTATTATTATTATTATTAATATTAGTAATAAAAAGTAATGGAGTAATTATTTCATTTGAAACTACATACAATAAGAAAGCAGTTATTTAAATAAATATTTTAATAAATATTTAACAATTTAACTTTTTTTTACATTTAATAATTGCCGCCTTGATGAACAGAATAATTTTCTTAAAAAAACAAACGAACAAAACCAAAAAAAAAAAAAAAAAGCGACCCCAAACTTTTGCCCGGTAGTGTATTTGTGTGTGTGCGTGTGTATCTGCATGTCTCTGCAAGCCTTTTTTTCTTTTTTATTATATCGTTATGATTACATCATCTTGACATTTTTCCCTCTGTGTTTTCTGAAATAAATTTTAATTACGAACTTGCTTATCATGCAGCAGATGTATTCAAGTCATTGTATGAAAGTGCATTTGAATGTATTTATTTTAAATATGTAATTAACTTCACACAATAAAAAATAGACAGCAATATGTCACCGACCTAGATAACAGATAAATTCTCACAGTCTTAATTGTTTGAAAGGGCAGCTAATGTTTCAAACCGCTTGTGTTCCTTGCATTTTTGAATGTGAGCCGCTGAAAAGATAAAGCGCTGCAGAACAGGAATGACAGAAGGAGGGAGAGTCTTAGATGTGATTTCTTTTACTGTTGAGAGTGATTGTAATGACTTTCTATAGGCCGAATTATGGGACTTGTTGCTATGACAACATCCAAGGCCAACTCTGTTAGACTGTACCACTGGTCTGTGAGTGCGGGAGTGTTTGGGCAGGGCTTCAGTTTGCCAATGGCTTGGTGATGCGTGAGGATTTGGGGATGTAGGAAGCACCTGTCTATCCCATTTCTGCCAATGTAGATGTGGAATGGACATTATATTTCATCACACACTTTCATTCAAACATCATCTTAACCCATTCAATCCCATATTTTCCAGATGTTTTCATCAACATTTTCACTGAGCAAGTATATATATATTTTTTCAAAATAAACTAATTTTGATTTGTTCAATATAAAAAAAGTGTCAATAAAACAATGAAGATTGAAGAGACAAAGGGCCCAATTAAAACATGTACTGTTCTCCACAATTGTGACGTCTAACACAAGTAAATGTGACTAAGGACTTTTGCAGACATCTGACAAAAAAAGCTCAAGCAGGTTGATAATGCAGGAGTGAAGTTGTTTAATTATCCTCTGTTGAGATTTTGAAAGATTTTAATGTGTTTTTGTGTTAGGTTTATTGATTTCAGGGCTGCGATTGAGGTCAGTTGGAGTTTTGTGTTTCTCTTCAGCTTGTTAACAGCAGGTGTTCATCATTAATTCTCAGTCAACACTTAATTAATCACTTAGTGTTAGTCCATGCAAAAATGATTTTTTAAAATTAATTATTCGTGCTCATTTTGTTCCAAACCCTGAGGGCCTTCAATCATCATTTAAAAAAAAATGGAAAAAAATCAAAACAAAATCCTCAAAACAGATCAAATGCCTTCAGTGGGCCAACTGGATTATTACCAAGCTTTGAGATTCTTTTTGTGGACACATAGAACAAAAATAAATATTTTAGCGAACAGTTTTCTCCTCCTCAGTGTCAGTATAGGGTGCACGTTCACGTGTTGCTCTTGCTTGCACCTCTGACGTATTCCCTCAAATGCGTCTGTGATTTGTTTCAAACAGAGGTAGTCTTGCGTGAGCATCTGGGAGGTATACATCAGTGCACAGTGATTGTGAATGTGCACAATATATTGACGCCGGGAAGACTATGTTGAAGTCATTATTTTTGCTTTATGTACTGCCTACAGAGGATAAAGAAACTTTCAGATTTCACCTATTTTTTCATTTGTGTTTCTATAATGAACCAAGGTCTCAGGGGTTTGGCATGAGGGTAAGTAATTAATAACAAAAGCATTTTTTGGGGGGGGTGAACTAACCCTTTAAACGAAGGTGAACTTCCATTTTGAACCATTTGTGTAAATTTAACATTGGGGATTTTGCTGTGTGCAAACATCTAGGAAATAAATAAAATCAGTAAAATTATGTACAAAAAGAACACATCCAGTAGTGCTGTTTCCTCACAGCAAGAAGGTCACTGGTTCGAGCCTCGGCTGGGTCAGTTGGCATTTCTGTGTGGAGTTTGCATGTTTCCCCCCATGTTTTCGTGGGTTTCCTCCGGGTGCTCCGTTTCCCCCCACAAGTCCAATGACATGAAGTACAGGTGAATTGGGTGAGCTAAATTGTCCGTATAGTGTATGTATGTGAATGAGAATGTGTGGATGTTTCCCAGAGATGGAAGGGCATCCGCTGCCTAAAACAAATGCTGGATAAGTTGGCGGTTCATTCCGCTGTGGTGACCCTGGATTAATAAAGGGACTAAGCCGAAAATGAATGAATGAACACATCCCACTGTAAAAAAAAAAAAAAAAAAACTTCAGAACACAGATGAAAATAAAACTAAAGTTTAGTGTGAATGCTGCAGATGGCTTATAAAAAAATGTATATTGTAATTCAAATTAGAGTCAAAGTCAGCTTTATTGTCAGTTCAACCACATGTGCCGGACAGATAGAGAATCAAAATTGCGTTACTCTCAGACAGATAATATCAATAAAAAGAGGTAGAATTTTTAAAAAGAATTTACAATAAAGACAAGTGCACATATATACATTTGTAAACAATACAATTCCACTTAAGGGCATATGGCAAGGAGTGTAAACCAGAGTTGTGCAGATGCAAAACTGTTTATAGTGCAAAAATACAGTATGATGCAAAACAGTACATAGTGCAGAACAGTATATAGTGCAGAACAGTATATAGTGCAAAACAGTATATAGTGCAAGTGTAGTATAGTGATCAAGTATGACAAAAGAAACAATTAAAAGTGTATTTTGGATGTTTTGCTTATATTGACAAAAATAAACAAACATGCTATGAAAATCAAAAACCCCAAATCTCAAAATTGACAGGTGCGTGTTTCTGCCTGCAGTGTTTCGCCTTAAGAGCTGAACGTTTTGTTATTTTGTCTGGGAATACTTTCGTACAAATTGCCACAAGGAAACACACAAACACATTTTGTCAGTGTCCTACAGGGGTTTTCCATAGACGGTCATCATGTTTTATTAATTGGTGAATATGGCCAGCAGAAGTGCTTCTTGAAAATGGGCTCGAGTATTTTTGGATTATATGTGTGTCCTACAAGTGGGTTTGAAAACACTCCATTAGTGACACACACACATAGGAGGCACATGTCATTGGAGGCACATGTACTTTCATTAGCCCCTTTTAATTCAAATTCGTTTCTTATTAGTAGTTGTGTCACCTCATTAACAGCTCCCCTCCTCTTCTTGACACTTCACACTCCATTTTTTTTTCGACAGATCTCTCATATTCTCTTCTATAAACTGTGTTTCCATGTCCTTCTCCTTGACCTGAGATTGCTTTCCTCTTTTCATGTCTGCCTCACTCCACTTCTTCACCTCCAAATGGGTTTATTTCCTCATTTTCCCTCAACCTGCCATTGAATCTTTTCCTCTGTGTATGGCAACTGCTGTAGAGCAGTTATTGGTGATATCTTCTGTTGACACATTTCTGATGTGTGAATAGAAAAAATATGAGTGTGTGTGTACTACCTCGTATTCCTCATGTTCTGAGGGCCAAATCTCTTTATACAGTTGAAGTCAGAATTATTAACCCTCCTAAAATATTAGCCCGTCTGTATATGTTGTTTCCCCAATTTCTGGTTAATGGAAGTAAGATTTTTTCAACACATTTACACATTTCTAAACATAGTGTTAAACATTTCTAAACATTATTAATAACTAATTTCTAAAAACTGATTTCTTTTATCTTTGCCATGATGACAGTACATATTTTACTAGATATTTTTTCAAGATACTTGTATTCAGTTTATTTCTGGCAGCTGGGTACCGAAAAAAAACCCCGTAAAATAACGGCCTGTCACGTCCCCAGTCCGTCACACCTCCTCAGAGCCATCCCTATCACCTAGACCATCATCCAGCCGTGCACCTTCACCTTGTTATTAGTTCACCACCTGATCTCACTCTGCCCCGTCTACTTAAGCTCCCTTCCTTCACTCTGTCTCCGTCGAGTATCACATATGGACACGATCACCCGTACCTTCCAGAGAACCCTCCTAGATACCCTCCTGTGCTCTGCATCTGCTCCGCATCTGCTCTGCCACTCGTCTTGCTCATCGTCAGCCATTCAGGGAAGTGACTAACCTTACATGCCTCTGTTTGGATTCCCCTTTCTAAACACTGCCTTTGCTTGAACCTGAGTTTACCCTGAGATGTTACAGTAATAAATATATACTGTGTTCCACATCTGTCTCCCTCTCCTTCCTCTGATCGTGACACGGCCGTTAAATTACAGAAAAATATCATAAAATAACGAACATTAAATGACTGAAATTTCCTTAAATTTCAATTTCTGGTAAATTTCTGTAATTTAATATCCTTTATTTTTACGGTAAATGTCTGTAATTTAATGCCCATTATTTTACATTTTTTTTCCAGCACTCCTGCCAAATTAAGTTTTTTTTTTTTTTTTTTTTTTTTTACAGTGTAGGCAAGTTAGGGTAATTAGGCAAATCATTGCATAACCAAAGTCCCTTTAAGACAAATCATTTCACTCGGCAGCCATCTTTGAAACGCCTCTCGGTCGGTATGCTCGGGCATTCTGTCTGAATGGGAAAACATTTACAATTACATTAAATATTTGGAATCACCAACAGAATTAAACAAAAACTGTCTCATAAGTTCGTCAAAATCGGCATATTAACAGGTTGCCCAAGCTAATGTGCATGCGTACTCAATAGGAACGAGATCACGTCACTAACCTCATTCATGGCTGTTCTACACATTATCGTCCTCTGATCAATGCTTCGTCAGATTGCGCTGCTCTTATGAAGGAATTCACAACTTGGTCTTGATGGCGAATCTCCTCTAGAAATGACAGCGACTCTTTGTTTACATGTTTGTGAGCGTTTCAGTAGTTGCTGTCATGTGGTGCGAGTTTGACAAGACATACTGTACCTCGTGTTTGTTTCATACAGATTACAAAACCAGAAAACTTTTTTTTTTAAGTGTTGTGGGTTCAGTTAAGAGTACAGGTTTCCAGCTTTACGTGGATATATTACTTATGTCTGTGAAGCAAAAACTGTTGTAAAAGCACACGCCTGGTCCGAGCTTCTCCGCTGAAGAAATGTCAGTCTACAGCGATCGCCGATTGGCTCCTGTACTAGTAGGCAGGGCTTCATTCACCATATTGACCATTACACTTTCCTCATTCAAAACTATAGAAGTGATATGTCTTGTGTATTCTATAGTTTTTGGTATACCAGTAAATTGTTCTGTAGACAATTTAAAAAAAAACTGCTTTTATTCGAGCGCAAATAAAACAAATAAGACTTTCTCCAGAAGAAAAAATATTATAGAAAATACTGTGAAAATTTCCTTGCTCTGTTAAACATAATTTGGGAAATATTTGAAAAAGGAAAAAATCATACAAGGGCTAATAATTTTGACTTCAACTGTATATTTGTATACAGGGGTTGTAAACTTAAATAATATCTGAATTGTTAAATAATAAATGTAACATTTATTATTAATTTTCTAAGATGTTCTGTTCCATAAATTGAAAATACACTTGACTGCAAGCAAGTTTGGTAGCAGTTTTCACACTGAACATAAACTATACCACTGGAGTTAGTTTTTAAGTATTATTTTATTGTTCTTTTGCTCATGCCTTATCTCCCTTAGGGCAGCAAGTAAGCAGAACTGCCACCAGTTCCTCTTAAAAGATACAGGTGGATGACGCCACCGCATGTAACACTGCAAAGAACTAATAGTTCTAAAATTGTCCACATTTTCTGGAAGCAAAATATAATTTATTTTCTTTTTTTACTTTGGATTTTGTGTGGGAAAAATCCATAAATGATCTCTTTTTACTTAAAATACTTTGCATACACTTTGTCTATTTAATGCAGGGTTACTATATCCCAAAAGGAAAATTCATTTACTCACTGTTGTTTGTTTCCACACTCATAATACTGTTGAACACAGTCATAGTCTTCAGAACACAAATTAACATAATTTACTCTAAGGTAAAACATTTTTGTCCCTCGTTTGAAAGTCTGATTACAAACTCTGGTACTTGAAAATGTACAAAGGCATCAAAAATAAATACATTCCTTCTGAAGAGGCACAATGTATATTCTTAGCAGACGTAATTTTGACTTTTATGCACATATAAACAAAAACATCGAATAAATATATAACATCAAACTCAACCTGCTTGCTGAACTAGAACAAACCGCACTGGTTCCTATGGAATCTCAAATGTGACTTGCAAGAATGAACTTCATTGATTCTCATAGATCAAGCAAGCACGTTCGACCTCTTGTGATCATTGTTTTCCTGAAACCTTTCAGGTCACATTAAAAGCAATGCAATTTTTTTTGTCTGACTGACTGAATGTGTTTCTTCATATAACTGCAAAGGCATTCGCTTGCAAAGCTATAGACATTTGCCTACTTATAATGACTCTTTGCAGTGCAGTATTTGACCAAACGGGTAAAAATGTATTTTCATGAGTTAACACACATTACATCTGCATATTACACACAGACAGAGGGAAAAAGGAGAGAGAAAGAGGATTTAATGTTAAGTTAGATTCATAGATTAAGAGTTTATTTATATAAATTTTTTTGAGCATGTTGCCAAGGTCAGCATGGTAGCTCATTGGTTAGCACTGTTGTCTCACAGCAAGAAGGTTGCTGATTTGAGTCCCGGCTGGGTCAGTTGGCATTTCTGTATGGAGTTTGCATGATTTTCCTGTGTTCACGTCAGTTCCCCCTGGGTGCTCCAGTTTCCCCCACAGTCCAAAGACATGCACTATAGGTGAACTGAATAAAAACTGGCTATAGTGTATATGTGAGAGTGCATGGGTGTTTCCCATTACTGGGTTGCGGCTGGAAGAGCATCCGCTATCACTTTGTAAGACATATGGCATAATAGTTGCTGTGGCGACCTCAGAAATAAAGAATAAGCCAAATGAAAATGAATGAATGCTGCCAAGGTGGTTGATCATCATTGGCTACGTGGTGAAGCACACATCAGTGTCCTCTGGATTACACAGAAGAATGCTACAGTACTTGGACCCAAATAGAAGCTCCACAACTGTCACTGATTACCTATTACTGTATTACTTCAATTGTTTGAGCACATTTATTTACAACTGTGATCAATAATGGCTCGATCTACCTGGTTTTACCTAGCTAGGCTATGGTAAAAAGCTTAATTTGCACTGCTGATTTAGCTCCTTGGTAAAATCCCTAACAGTGTTGCCAAAAAGCCAGCCAGGGAGAGACATTAGGAAAAAGCAGACTTGTTGAAGGGGGCCAGAAGTTTTGGCATCGCCCTATACAGAGACTCTGGTATCTTTGGTGGTTTTTAGAAAACAATATTTTGCCTTACTAAGGTTGTGCATGAGGAAATAAGGAAATGGGAGGAACCAGCCTAGTGCAGATCTTTGAAGGTCTGGGTGTTATAGAAGCTTGGTGCAAGGATTGAAAGATTTTTCCACCTGTTGAATGCCCATTGCATCCCTCGGTCACTTCACTACAGAGGGCTATGAGTGTGGAGGGACTTTTAGTGTGGTGTAAAACCTATCAAACCCAATCTTGGAGGTGGCCCAGGTCAGCACAGCTATCATGTCCATCTCAGGGTACGGCTGCGCAAGTACCCCTAAGGAGAGAAACCCAGCCATGGATTATAATCCAATCGAATGCTTTTTAGTTGTGTAAGCCATGATCTGAACATTGCCATAGACATACCCTTGTAATGAGTGAATCCATTACCCACAAGCACTGCGTCAACATGTTGGTTGCCCAAACATGTCACATAGTGATTGTGACCATCTCCTGAGGCCAGGAAATACATGGTGGGAATGCCATATTGAGAAAGAAGCAACCAACTGCTTTGCTCTTTTAGTAGGAGACGGCTCTTTTACTCCATTGTTGACCAGTGAAAGGCCCAGGAGTAGGACAGGACATCACTGCTGAATGAGTTTTCTGTGGTAGCGACTGTCTATAAGCTGCTTAAAAAACAATATGTATATATGGGTGTTGCCTCATTTGGCAGATTCCAATTTTCATTGTCCTTTTTTGTACAAAACTATCCAAAAAGATTATTGATTTCCCAAGACATTCAGTGTTCAGAGACCGACACATTGGTGAATAAATGATGACAGGATATTCATAATTTTTATGACCTATCCATGGCTCTCCTTTATATATTATCAGCCTTTTCTCCACGAGTAATACAAGTCTGCATGTTTTCATGTTTCTGTTTGTTCTCTCACCTTGACCTCGTCTCTTGTCTCTGGCAGGGAGCAGGTTGCACTGCATTGGTTGTTGCTGTGGTTGCCAGAAAGCTGGAGCTGACGAAGGCAGAGAAACATGTGCATAACTTCATGATGGACACACAGCTCACCAAACGGGTAAACACACACACACACACACACACACACGCACACACACACACACACACACACACACACACACATACAGTACTCTACTAAATGGACAAAGCTTCAAATTCAGAGAAGCATACTGTATACACGCTGCAATTTTCCTTTCAGGTCCTTTTCAATTTTTTATGCACTAGAAAGACTCAAAAATAGCTCCCCATATCAAATATGTAGGCATCATCAAGGCCTACATCAGGCTGGTGATCAATAATTGCAATGCAGATTTTAAAAAAAAGAAGAAAAAAACACTTTAGCTGTGGAGTGCTTCTTCAGATGAGCAGCTATAAGTAAATGGCTTCCTCATGGAGGAGGATGGGAAACAAGCCTGTTTAAAAAAAAAAAAAAAAAAGGTTTATTACCTCATGCACAGTCTATTGCCTGAGCTTAACAGGCTGTCGGGGGACGAAAGAGAGATCAATAAATGATGTGGTCGTCATCCTTTTACATTGAATTTGCAGCTACTATGGTTACAAAGCTTTAATAAAAGAGGAAAATCATGCTTGCAACTTTGACCTCATAAACCTGTTGCTGTGGAGACAGAAGTGGCCAAGAGTTTACCTTTATCTGGATGACAGGAGTGCAGAGTGTTCCTCCGTCGTCCTGTCAGGTGGAGCTGACAGTGGATGTGGATGGACGGGGTCTCTCAGGCTTGTTTACCATGCACTGTCTTTAAATAGAAATGCTAATGTGCTCTTTCTAAGGTAGTCCAGCATTCTAATCATGCTGGTGAGTTTTACACGTTTTCGTAAGTGGTAAACATATTCAGATGGCTTCTGTTGACAATTAAGCCAGTCTTCAAGAATAGTTACGAGTTTGTTAGGGTTGTGAATGTTTCCTTTTATTGTTTTAAAGGTTATTGTGTGATGAATGCAGATAAGGATTAATAGATTTTTTTCTTTCCAGATACACCTGTTTTTGACTAGCAATGAGTCACATCTGAGTATACTGTAAGTAGTGCCAGCCTCAAAATAGTGTTTTGTGTTGAGAGAAAAACACAGAGTAGTCACATGTATGAATCAAATCTTCATCAAAAATTCAATTTCATTCAGAAATAGTGTAAGATAGAACCGGTTTCCCCCACAGCCCATAGACATGCAGTATAAGTGAATTGGATTAACTAAACTCACAATAGTGTATGAGTGTGTATGTGAATATGAGAGTGTATGGGTATTTCCCAGTACTAGGTTCTGTGTAAAACATATGCTGGAATAGTTGGCTGTTCATTCTACTGTGGCGAATCCTGATAAACAAGGAACTAAGCAGAAGGAAAGTGAATGAATAATGAACCAGAAATTGAGGATGATGTCCCGTTATGCTGCTGTAAAAATGACAGAATGCTGAAGTTGCTGTTTTTACAGTATTTGTCATAGACGTGTTTAGGAAAACCCGTTGTAATATAATGTTTAACACACTTCATGTAGATTGCATTACTGCAGCTGTCGTTTTGTAATGTGTAATTGATAAATCAGGATAGGATAAAGTAGGGTAGGGTAGGATTGTTTATTCTTCCCTAAAGACATGTGTCTTGGGCACTCACTATATGTATTTTTGCAAATATTCGTCTAACCCTTACCTTAATTTAAATATCTACTCAGTGATACAATCAAAAGTCTCATGAATGAACATGAGACAGAGTCCTGAGATTCAGAGTATACTATCAATAAAACAGCATAATAGTGTTATTGACTGTAATGTGATATAAGTGAATATCTTATACACTTATATTTTTATCTTTATTTTAGAAATGTTTGATTTGACAGTTGTAGACTAACATGAGTGAATCTGGCAGCTCATATTATGGTATAGCTGAAGTTTACCTTATAGTCAACAATGATGGTCGAGACTTCATTTACACTGCTCTGGCCTCTGCCTGCTTCTCTCTACATTCACCTGCTGCTGCTGCGACCTCTGACAGACTGACTGTCAGCCTCTGAGCGATTGTATGGTACCCAGTAATGATTAAATAAGTGAACAGTATCAAGAGGACTGTTTGATTAAAGCAGAGCTTCTAAACCAGGGATCAGGGGCCCATTATAGAGCCTCAGCACACTTGAAAAAGGTCCTCAAGATTAATACCATTTATAATAAACGAAAAAATATATTAAAATAAGCTTAAAAAGATTCTTGTTATATCAGAACCTGGATTTTTTTTTAATGAATGTAGTTAATAATGTTAATAATTATGGTTGTTATTATTAAAATCAACAACTGAATAATTCACTGGACCTTTCTTTTTTTTTTTAAGGGGCTTGCAGTAAAAAAGGTTGGCTAGATATGGATGGGTAAATGGGTGAATAGAGAAACAAATAAAAAGATTTGTTGGTACTTTCTTAGTTACTTAAATGAACTACTTGATCCAGGCATTCTGCTTTTTTTTCTTTGGACTATACAGTCAATTTAATATTACTTATGTTACTTGTGGTACCAAGATGATTTACTTATTAAATTATATATATATATATATACAGTGCCAATCTCCTAAATGATTAGAAACAGTCCTTTCCAAGTGTATAGAAGCCATTGTATTCTCATCTAGTGTGAACATTAAGGATATACAGTACGAAGCATCTATTCTGAACAGTATTATTATTTTAGTAGGGGTGTTTATAATCACTATAATACTGCTTCGGTGTCGTTCCAGAAGACTTGAGCATCCCTGCCTAAATTATATCTGCTATCATCATTCTCACTTTCTCCCTTTTTAACATGCCCTGTCTTTGGCTCTTCTCATAAATGAGACCTGCATTGAGGTTGGTGCCAGAGCTCCTACTCTTTTATTATTAAATACACTGACCACTGTTAATTAATCAGAGCTGCACAGTGCTAAATCTAGACACAGCTTTAAAAAAAAAAAAAAAAAAAAAAACCCTGGGAAGCGCAGCCCTTTGGGTGGAGGAATACTGTCAAATCAGGAGCTTATTAAAAACTGGAAGGTTCTGTCGTCCCTCTGTTGCCCACCGAGGATGTAATTGTTCTCTCCTCTAAAGCACCACCCTTTGAAGTCTCCTCATTCATTTTTCCTCAGCAGATTTTCTTATTCAATTCTGTCACTTATTTGCTCTCCCTCTCCCTTTTCTGTTGCCATATGAGAGATTTACAGAACATTTGTGGCTTTCAGGCATCATAAATGAATCTGTCAGTGCACAAGAGCTAAAACATACTGTAACACTGTAACATCATAGACTTTCACATATGGTATTTTGGTGCAACAATGTATTAAGCAATTTCTAAATGTGCAATATTACTGCTGCTGTATTTAAATAGGTCAGTGTAGTGAATAATGTGCTTAAGACTTCAGCGTGGAAATAAATAATGAGTGACTTTCAAACGTTCTGATATAACAACTCTCAGTTCAGGAACTTAGATTAATACTACCTTCACATGTTATCTGAATTATCATAAATATCATAAAGGTATGCTAACTGGTTTAAAGTTGTTTTTTTATTAATCAAAAGTTTTATTTATGACTATGAATCTCTACAATTATGTTAATACTAATACTAGACGCAGAGGGGAGTGCTTCTATAGTAAAATTCTATAGAAGTTCTATATTCACTTCTATTTGTTCACTTTTATGGCCCGTTTCCACTCAGTGATAAAGTAGGGTACGCTACCTTTATCAGGATTGCATTTCCACTGGCAGAAGGGTAACATGGGGTACAGAGGAAATGTCAAAGTGAAGCTGTACGGGTTCTTCTCATATCATATGGGAAGCACTTCTCACAAAACATATGCTTTATCCACATAAATACTTGTGTTCTTTCATTCATTTTCTTTTTGGTTTAGTCTCTTTATTAATCTGAGGTCGCCACAGCGGAATGAACCGCCAACTTATCCAGCATATGTTTTACGCAGCGTATGCCTTTTTCCCATCTCTGGGAAACATCCATACACACTCATACACTACGAACAATTTAGCCTACCCAATTCACCTATACCACGTCTTTGGACTTGTGGGGGAAACCGGAGCACCCGGAGGAAACCCACGCAACCACGGGGAGAACATGCAAACTCCACACAGAAATGCCAACTGACCCAGCCGGGGCTCAAACTAGCAACCTTCTTGCTGTAAGGCGAATGTGCTACCCACTACGTCACCATGGCACCCATAAATTATTGTTTATAAACGTTTATTATTAACTTTTCTGCGAACATGATTTGTTTATAACTGCAGATATATGATAATGCGAAAAAACCTACTGTAACGTCTGCAATTATATAATATAAATAAATAAATGCAACATACATGAACACATACAGCCCCTTACACTCTCCGATACGTTACTAATTACAGAGAAACTACACACAGCAGACATTTAGTCCTTATTTGGGTTCAAAAACACACAACAAATAGCCTACAGTCAGTGCAAACCTCTTTATCTGTAATCCTCATTAGCACTTGTAACCTCTTGTAATAGTCCAAAAGTCGATGATAATAGTTAAACATAGCAGTTTCATCATGCTTTAGGTTGCTGAAAAGAATCATTTGCTCCTTAGTTTTTTTCAGGCTTCTCCTTTATTTTTTTGCTTCTCTCTTGCATTTGTCCATTTCTGACAGGGTCGGATATCAGCAGCTTTTCAATACTCACGCACACATTATTATGATGAGCTCAAAACGTTTGTTATTTCATATATAGACGAGTGAATGCAAGTGAGAAAGCAAGAAAGCGAAACCGCTCACGTTTCAGACTGCCTTGTAAACAACTACGGGGCACGATTTTGCTCTTTGTGGCTGTTCATCAGGACGACAACAAGGTTTGTTTGAGCTCGGGTCAACCATGGCTCGTTATTATATGTATATATCATTACAGTGTAATGTCTTGGCTGTGTATTTAAAAATTAGTTTTCATTCTCCTGGCTTGTTGCGCAAGCGAGTGAAGTATCTCTATAAACCAATAGTGTTCAACTGCGTGTCTTGCTCCACCTTTTGGTACCCTTTTGCTTTGCAAAGGTTACCCAAAAAAATTGGAATAGTGGAAACATCCATAAAAGCATACCAAGCTTACCGAACCGTACTGTACAGTACCACTCAGTGGAAACGGGCCATTATAGGTACCTTTTGACAATGGAAATGGCCATAAAAGTATAGCGAACTGAACCATACCGTACCATGCCACTCAGTGGAAACGGGCCATTAGAGACCACTCCCATATATATATATATATATATATATATATATATATA
>CAIGQQ010037975.1:3370571-3436658 GCA_903798035.1 Danio albolineatus | reverse complement strand
ATGCTGCCTGTAGACAATACCTACTTTAACCTGCCCTCAAAGGCTTTAGTTGGTTTGCATTGTCACCATCAGGTCATGAAGAATTTATTGTTGTTTATTATTTTCAGGCTGCAAAAAAAAAAGTGAAAATAAATCTGACGCAATGTGCACAGATCTAAATGTAATGCTGCAAGTTGTCAGCTTTTATTTACTCTTAAGTTGCGTTATAATCACAGCAATTTAAAGAGGTTTCGTTAAATTGTGCCAAGGTATTTTTGACCCCTTTATCTTGAAATTGTAGGGTATTTATTATTAATATTATATTTATTATTAAAAGTAAAAATACTGCTTTAGTCATGTTTGAACTGAAGGTTTGGATTGATCAAGGAGCTCTTCCATTGTTTCAACTTAAAAATTCAGCATAAATTTATATTAATATTTAATTGTTACTGTCCTACAATTGCTGAAGACTGAAAAAAACTCCAGAGCTAAAGGTCAGATATGGTAATTCGCATTTTGTTTCCAATGCATGTCGTAAGTAGTAGACCAATCACAAATGACTGGGCCACCTGACCAGAGAAGAGCAGGGGAGAGGTTTATAAACAATGCATCTTAAAAAAAAATAGTTTGAGACCTTGGATGCATGAAAGCATAAATAAATGGCTAATACAATAGCATTTTGTTTCTTCTTTTGTATTCTGAAGAACTTCTAATCAGCATAAAGAACTTTCTCATTTGAATCATTGTTAAAGGAGAGGTCCAGAGTGTATTTTTAAGGCTTGGTTGTGTTTATAAGATGCAAAGCAATGTGTGCCCATGCTTCATTTGTAAAGAAATCTCTTTATTTTTTTCATATATCTTACTTTGGTTATATACTGCTACTCAGCTGACATGAGAACAACGAATTGTGAACGGTGCCAAACAGCACTTCCAGTTGTTTATGTTCTTGTTTACGTCCTTGCTACAACATACAGTTAACGCTAAAAACTGTGCATGTAATAGATCATTTTTAACAAATAAAAATACTTACAGGTTGTGGTTTACAATTCACAGCTTCTTCTATTATGGTTGTAACTGCTCCTTCTTTGAGGTGTTTTTAGCTTAATCCATCACTGAACTGGGAGAGATTCTGAAAGCTGTCCTTTGTCAATTGCTAGCTATATATTTTTTTATAATTCTCTGGAGCATAATTAAAGTTAAATTGTAATTTCAAATCTACGTTCTATATTTCTAGACTGATGTAAGTTCTCTTTACTCAAAGGAAAATTTGGGACTGTCAGTATCTCTCCAAAAAAGCAAGAAGGATCAAGTGAAACAATTGGAATCAAAAGTTATAAAATTAGCCTACTGGGGATTGTGTAATTCAAATGATTGTCTTGAATCTCACGGAGAAACTAAAAAAGGAGAGAGAGAGAGAGATTGCTAGAGTTGATTTTCCTCACAAGAAAAAAATGGAGAAGATGTAGACTCAAGCAGAAGGCTCCGTTTAATCTCTATTAAATTTTATTGCCGTCTAGCCAGACCAACAGAGATGTTAAAGTTGAGATGAGATCAAAATTGACCCTATTAACTTAATGCACATTCTTGGTCCTAGTGCGATTCATTCAGAAAATTGTTTGTCATCATAATCTTTTATCAGAATGCAATAACTTGCTCTTCCACTGCTTTCCATTCCCGTTGAAGTCTCAGTTGAATAATGCTAAGCAATAGCCAAATAACTGCTTTCTGGAATGCAATGCCCACTATTCACAATCTAATCAATTTTTGATGGATGAAAGTCTGTTCATGACAAGAACTATGACTGTAAAGATAATGATCGCAATATCTATATGAATGCCCACACCAGTGCATAGTGAAGTCACTGAGTACACATGCACTCAACAAACTTTAAATCATCTGTGTGTAAAAGATTGATTGCTGCAGTTCAACAGAAGTGTACTGTATGTTGTGTCATACTTGATGCTTTTTAAAATCACCTGGATTCTGACAGTCTGTGTTAATGATTTTTAGCATAAATTAGCTAGAAAAAATATTCTGAAAGTGATTTAAAAACATAATTATTTTTATTTTGGACTGCATTTTAATGTGGACTCTTGTTCCCTTTAAAAACTATAAAGATAAATTGAATAACAATCGCATTAGAGTCCAAACCATTTGACTTCAACTTTCTGTTTATGTCATTGTAGTTTTGGCACGAACTTTAAGATTATTACAAATTTTGATTTGAGTGGAGCTTAAAGTCATCATGAAACGAAAACTGTGCTAATCTTTTCCCTATTGTGATATACAGTACGAGTGAGATGGATTCTCGAACAAGAAAAACCATAGTGACACTTTTTTCAGATTTTATCTATCGAGAATTGACTGTGTTGTTGGTTGCTGTCGTTGCTGCAAAGACTACAAGACCGTTAAAAAGGGACTACTTCATGGTGATGTCAAACATTTTTTCTTTACTGCTGAAATGTTGTTCTTTGAAACGTATCACATCAAGAAGTAAATTGGATTGTGTACACCATGTTGACTTTAAAGAGATCTCATTTGAGATTTTGATTTCCTATGGGTATTTATTGCTCCATTTATCATCTGTGGTGTTTCTGTTTCATCTTTCTTTAGTCCTGTACAGTATCTGTGCTCTCTTTCTTGCATTCCTCCCTTTACCTTACTACATGGCCATACCCAGGGTTTAAAACAGCAATACATTAACACATTTTTTAGTGTAATAATTTTCATTAAGAAGAATTCATGTTTTAAGGACCCCCTATTATACATTAAAAAGGGTCATATTTCAGACACCTCACCCCTGAAACTAACCTCCCGGTCTCCCAGCATATTACTCTTCTTAACCAGAAGTAAAAAACAGCGACACACATTCAGTATTAGTGCACACAGCGGCAAAAGCTGAACCATTATGAAACAGGACTGCCGCATGTGTGTAGGAGAGCTGATGTAGCCATAGCAACGACAAACAGCAGTGAAACGCAAGCTCACAAATGCATTTTAATCCGTAAACAAAGCAGCACGCGTCGCGTTTACAACGTGCTTTTAGATGCGATATGAGAATACAAGTTAACCAGATACACTAAAGTGGTAAAGTTACAAAACACAATTAAATGCATCATTTACAAGCTAGAGAAAACAAAGAGGCAACCGCTTTAATCGCACGCACTCACACTTGTTGGATAGCAGACCAGATTCACCGTCAGGCCACTGGGAAATGTCCCGGTGCTCCCTTAGGCCAGTCCGCCCCTGCATACATCTTTTCTGATCCTTCCTTTAACAAACGGTCGACGAATCCTCTGTTGTAAGTGTGTAGATTTCAGAAGCACTTCTCAGAGGGAACACAGCACAAGGCTGGGCTATAATGCTGAGGCATTTCTGCAGAAATAAACCTCAACCACTGTCTCTTCACAGTCTCATCTCTGGTTCATCTGCACACTTCCAATATCCAGCTGAGCACAGTGCTCTTCTCTGTGTTGCCAGATGTAGCTGACTGATTCCAGTCCAAACCCTGTTCAAAAGGTTTTTACCTGCACAATCAAATTCAAAACCACCCTACATGCAAACTCACACTACATGCAAACTCATTTTAACATATGCTCTAAATGATTTATACGAAATGTTTAATGAATGTTTATGAATGACTTCATACATGGTTATCTAATTAAAAAACTTAATGAAACTGCATAGTATGGCTGGACTGATAAACGATATTATATCGAATCGCGATAAAATTTATGTCAATAACAATGATAAGCTCTGGACATTTGTACTCTATCTTGATCTAAGAACCAATCACACAGCAGAAATGTGCAAAAATGGGAATCTAAAAGTGTGTTGATATGAGAGATGTGCTGAATTTTCAGCCGCCTAAAATTTATCGGCCGAAAGTATGTTATGCCATTTAATGGACCCTCTAATTTTTGTGGCTTCAGTCATTGTTGGGGTACTCTTTTAAATCTGGAAGCATTAACAACTCATATCAAAATGTATATTTTTATCGTTCAATATGGAAAATAATTATTAAGATTGCATCTTTGCAATATCGCCCAACCCTGCAGCATAGCCTTCATGCTGGCCTTCAGATATGTTGTACAAGGGTTATTATGCTACAATTTATATAGTGTTTGATCATTTTATAATATCCTGATGATCTTTACATTTGTCCCTCAGCCACCCACCACCCACAAACACACACAAAAAAAATCACGCTTAAGGCTTGATTCATACAGATCACTACCCACGGATTAATACATTTATTTTATTTTTACTTGTAAATTATTCCTAAATTTGTAACGATCGCAGAGAGACCGCCTCTCACATCGTTGAAATCACATGTATGAAAGCATTTAGGCTTTCCTGTAAAATATAATGATGACATAAGAAGTTGTGGTAGGTTATTCGGGATGTGGTGGGTTTCTTAGGTTATTAAAGGTGTTTTCTGTCACTACTTGTTTAGCCTGCATCAATACATTCAGTGTAAGCTGCACGATTAATAATTAAAAGATTGGGATATCAACACTCACGTGACATGAATTATAAATGATGGAGATTTGCATATGTTTTTAATCCTTCAAATTGTTGCATTCAAATTTGTGTTTGAAAAATGCAATAATCAAAAAGAGATTGTCTTTAGTCTTAAAAAACAGTCAAATAACACAGAAGTACTGGGATAACAGTTTATAGTTTATATAAAACCACTGCTGTTTATGGTAAAGATTACAATCACCGTCATATGCATTTAATGTCGAGTTCAGACCGCACGATTTTCAAAATAGTCATGCCACAGATGTTTTCACACTGCATGACTGTCTGGGGTAGTGTTTCGTCACTGCTTTGTTTACAAACTTTTAGCTTCAGTTGCACGAGACATGGGATCTCACTTCTTGCTTTATCTGGTATTTGTTGTTTCAAGAAAATGATAGAACAAATCCATCAGGTGATCTAATAATTTGGTCAGCAATATAGCTGGCTACAGCATGGTTACCACCACAGGTTTTCATCTGTTGTTTCTATCCTTCTCTCTCCACACAGATGCAAAGTGTCATGTATGAACTGATGTCGGAGCTGAACGACCGCAGTGAGGATCTGGAGAGGCAGATGTTGAGTCTGGAGCAGCGGGTGGAGCGCTTGACGGCCGGCTTTAACGCTCTGCCCGCTCACTTGTCGGCCACGCTCAGCTCCCAGCATGCGGCGCTCGTTCAACTGCTGCGTGAGCGTGATACCAAGGTCCTGAGCCCCACTGTGCCCTCCGCGCTCTCACCCACTGCTGCCAGCCTGCCTCTAGCCAACCCCCCCTCCGGCTCAGGCTCAGTCCCCTCAACTCTGCCCACAGAGGACAGTCCCAACACCAGCAGCTCCAGTTGTTGAGAGTGCCGGTGCAGGATGTTCCCTCCAGGGCTGCAAGACGGACGATTAGGGGAATCAGAGAAATGACATAAACATTCACACGCATACGCATACGATGCACTGTAACTATGAGCATTGCGCAGCTTGATGCCACAGAGTATCTCACAGAGATGGAGGAGATGCTAACATTTGCACAAAACCTCTATGATGACAAAACTGCCATATTTCCTACAGTCCACAAGATGGACGTCCTCTACTGTTACCATGAATGTATTGATTTTAGAAGACTAACTAACTCAGACATGTTAACATGCATGGACTCTTACTTACACTTTCTCTGACTCCGTCTTTGCTACCAAAGTGCTCTCTGTCTATAGTTGACTGGAATGGTGTGTGTTGCAAAACTAGGAAAGGGGGGCGGGGGTGGTTGGGATTTATAGAGAGTATAAATAATCAGCAGCTGAGAATGTTATGATCTGGAGATCTGGACAGCACCTTTTTTTACAGTCTGCAAGAGACTAACAGCCATTTGAGAGAAGCATTATTTGGAGGAGCGACACTGAAGCCAGTCGATAAATTATAAAAACCACCCCATCAAGGTGGAACAGCTGCTCACACTGAAATAACTGTAGAATGAGTGATTATAGTCATTTTCTTAGTGGAATTGCTTCTGTTATAATGGCGTTGGAATAAGAGACTATTTTACTTCTGACCCCATTTTGAAGGAGAGACCATTTCGAAAACTGATTAATAGTGACATCCTGTGGCCGGAATACTGAGTTACATCCGCTTGGAATATTGTACAGTATGCTATTACTGAAAACTTAGCTTTGTATCGCTCAGTTTTTTACCATTAATAATTACTAACGCAGTTATAGCTCATATTTATTATGATTATAAGATAGCATTCTTCTCCTTCGTCATGGAAATTATGATTGCTGTATAAATAATGTTTTTATTGATATTAATTATAGATATGGGAGGTGCCGTTTGAGGTTGAAATTATTTTGTAATTTTATTTTACCAGAGAGAATTAATAAAGTATATATCTATAAATGACTGTCTGTGTGTGTGTATCATTGAGTGAATGACAAGACCATTTCTTCGGCTCTTTGCAGCCTTAAACTCTTTTTAGTTACATTTAATAATGCAGTTTTATGTTCAATAATTATATTATATTATATTATATTATATTATATTATATTATATTATATTATATTATATTATATTATATTATATTATATTATATTATATTATATTATACTATATTATATTATAAAACTTAATCATGATTTTATTTAGCATAAAAATGTAATAACCATGATTGTTTTCCAGACTGGTTAGGTCTACCAACATTGACTTCCTTTATTGGCTTTTCCATTGACTTTCCCCTATAAATGCATGTTTGTAAATGGGTTTGAAAATATTAAGTAATAATAAATGTGAGATTTCAATTAGTCCACTAAAGAACAGTTGTTTTTGCTACAATGGCTGATGTAATTCATCACTTTCAGTTTCAGCTGTAATAATTAGTTACAGATTTATAATGCCTTTATACTAAATATCTCACAGAAATGAGTAAGTATGCTATAATGGTGAAATGATCTGAAACATGTTTAGTATGCCTGTTAGCAAAGTGTTAATCTTACTAGCGATGTGTTAAAACATGCATTAATGGAGTCTCAGTTTGAGGATGTTAAATCAGATTTATTTGTACAGTAACTTAGCTATAATGGACCTATATACAGCACGGATTTACCTGTTTGTTGGGAGGGCCTCCTGTCACATTTGGGCCAAGTAGCAAAAGCAGCACAACTTTTTCAACACACAAACAAACTGTAATGGTGTTTGTGTGTGGCTCATTCATCTTACTGAAGTAGTAATGGTCCTTTTTTTGATGACAAAACATAAACTCATAAAAGAAATCAACATTTTTCACATATTTTTACTGTCTCAGAAATCTTAATCATATACAGTGTATCCGAAAAAAATATACATAGCACTTGACTTTTTCCACATTTTTTGTATGTTACAGCCTTGTTCCAAAATGGATTAAATTCATTTATTTCCTCAAAATTCCACACACAATACCCCATAATGACAATGTGAATTTTTTTTTGCAAATTTATTAAAAATAAAAAACCTGAAAAATCGCATGTACATAAGTATTCACAGCCTTTTCTCAGTATTTGTGTGGCTGTGTGAATGACACTGAGCCCCTTTTGTACACTGATACACTTTCCTGCTTGTGGAAAAAGTTGTTTGTGATGAGTATTGGTCCGTAATGTAACTTTCTCATCACTACCTGAACATGGCTTTGTGATCGTGTCTATCTGTGTAACAAAAAATGTGTAGATGTTGGTACTTTAGTTCAAAATACAGACATATTACCTCTATAAATTAACAAAATACGGTTGTTCACTGTAAAAATGAGAGGTTACTTTTATGGTTTGTACTGTATTTTTAATGGTGAAATACTGGCAACCACAGCTGCCGTTTTTTTACTGTAAATTTTACGGATTTATTTTTTTACAGTGTAGTCTTCCAGCTCCTGCTGCTGAAAAACCTCCCCACAGCGTGATGCTGCCACCACCATGCTTCACTGTAGGGATGGTATTGGACTGGTGATGAGCGGTGCCTGGTTTTCTCAAAACATAACGCCTGGCGTTTACTCCAAAGAGTTCAATTTTGCTCTCATCAGACCAGAGAATTTTGTTTCTTATGGTTTGAGAGTCCTTCAGATACCTTTTGGGAAATTCCACGCAGGCTGCTATGTGCCCTTTACTAAGCACCATACAGGCCTGATTGGTGGATTGCTGCACAGATGGTTGTCCTTCTGCAAGGTTCTTCTCTCTCCACAGAAGAAGGCTGGAGCTCAGAAAGAGTGACCATTGGGTTATTGATCACCTCCCTGACTAAGGCCCTTCCGCCCTGATCACGCAGCTTAGATGGCTGGCCAGCTCTAGGAAGAGTCCTGGTGGTTCCAAACATCCAAACACTTATGGATGATGGAGGTCGCTGTGCTCATTGAAACTTTCAGAGCAGCAGAAATTTTTCTGTAACCTCCCCCAGCCTTGTGCAAATCTTGTCTCTGAGGTCTACAGACAATTCCTTTGTCTTCATGCTTGGTTTGTACTTTGACATGCACTGTCAACCCTGGGACACTTATACAGTATAGACAGGTGTATGACTTTTCAAATCATGTCTAATCAACTGAATTTACCACAGGTGAACTCCAATCAAGAACGATCAGTGGAAACAGACTGTACCTGAGCTCAATTTAATGCTTCACGGCAAAGGCTGTAAATACTTTTGTGCATGTGATTTTTTTAATTTTTTTTTTTTTTTTCAATAAATTTACAACAGTTCCAAAAAAATATTTTTCCACATTGTCATTATGGGACATTGTGTGTAGAATTTTGAGGAAATAAATGAATTTAATCCATCTTGGAATAAGGCTGTAGCATAATAAATGCGGAAAAAGTCAAGCGCTTTGAATACTTTCCGGATACACTGTACTTTGAATCAGTCCCCATAATATTGTTCACAATAGGAATAATGACAATCCAGATGTTGTTGGAACAACCTGTACATGTAAGTCTAAATTAAACCTAGCTCTCAAAATTGAGATAAACTAGTTTAATTTTTCTCTTGTCTTTGCTTCAAAAATGCTATCAGAATTATTGTTTCACCAGCAGCGGTATATATTTGTGTATTGTAGTTGATTTTAGTAGCTGCAGTTTCAGCGTGTCCATGATGGAGAGAGCAGTTTGGAGGATTTTGCTAATGAGCTCATTGATTACACTCAGTAAGTTGAAGCTGCTGTTACCTCTCAGCACTGGTGAGCCTGAGAACAACACACTGATAGCAGAGAGGATGCTACAAATGGTGAGTGACAGAGTCAGCTCTACATACTATTATGTCTCAATAGATTTATTATTTCAAAGAGTTATTATCTTTTTGCTCAATAACAAAATTCAAACAATCTTGTTATGACTTCCCCTCCAAGCTGCCCACGAGTCTATATTCAAATTTTGGCTTAGATGTATGCTACATATATTTGGCAACTGTAAAGTGTAAAAAAACACTGCTAATATTATTACATATTTCACAAATATATATTTTAATGTATTTGTTGAAAATATATTTAAGTAAAAAAAAGAAATATATTTCAAAATGTAACAGTTTACTTTGCAGTAACTATTTATTCCAATGTTTGTAAAGCAGTTCAAGAAGAATGTTCATTTGGTGAAAGTAGTGGGCCATTTGATGTTATAATGATGGTGCCATAAGCTTAATATAGATTAAGGGAGAAAAGGGAAAGCAGGACAGACTGACTGAGGGTCCTTGATAATGGTTGACTGGCTTATTCATTAATAAATGAGTTAATGGAGTCTGATTAAGGTAATTCAGAGTGCAATTTACAGTACGTTTAAGATTATAACGTGCATGCAAAATTAAAATGATTTCCATTTAATTTGAAATGTTTCACATTTCTTGAGACGCAAGAAGCATCACACCAATTTAACTGTCATTACTATTATATTTATACTTTTCACTGTAAATTCATTCGTGAAATGAATCAGATATGATCACTACAGTATTCTTAATACAAATGTACTATTTGATTTCCTCTCTGATCTATTTAAAATACAACGTTTTTATTACAACATTTTTGTTTCAGGATTGCTTGAACAGATGATTTTTTGCTTTTAAATAGTTTTAATGCATTGTAGTTTATAGTTATGCAGTTATTTATGATGAAGGCCTTTTCAAGTTGAGCGTTATTGTCATTCCACTACATTTGTGGATATAAAGTGAAACTAAATGTCATGTTTCACAGGACCATTTTGCTACATAAATGAACCTAATTATAAATATAAACTCAACACTTAATGTAAGAGCAATTTTTAAACTGTGCATAACTAACATACTGTAGTGGTAATCTAAATATACTATGAATAGTTTACCCTTGTGTATTGTTTACATTCACTACTGATTTGTTATATTAATGGATGTTTTTGACCCATTGACTTACATTGTTATGACATTTTTTTTATTGCAAATCCATGACACCATATAATCACGAATTCTTGATTGTTGGTTTTCCCTGTTGGGATGAGGTAAAATGTATCATGGTCACTGTTTATCATCAGTTGGCACTGTTAATCTTTTAGAAAGGTCTGTGCAAAAAATTTCTGGCTTTTAAATGGAATTCTATGGACAATGACCGGACATTTTAGTGTGTGTACATAAATACACTTCAAGTTCAAGTTAATTTATTTATAAAGCACATTTGAAAAAACAGCCTGAAGACTGACAAAAGTGCTGTAAATAAGAAAATTAAAATAAAAAGAAAGATTTTAAAAACATACAACTAAGCCCAGAGAAACAACTAAATAAATTTTAAAAAGAAGCATTATAAAAAGACTATTAAAATAATATTTAAAAGCCAGGCTAAATAGGTACACTGTAAAAAAGCTGTAATTTTGATTTAGCTGAGTTGACGAAAAAAAAACCTGTAAAATAACAGCCATTAAATTACAGAAATTTACCGAAAAAATAATGAACATTAAATTACAGAAATTTACTTAAATTAAAATTTCTGGTAAACTTCTGTAATTTAATATCTGTTATTTTATGGTAAATTTCAGTAACTTAACGGCCGTTATTTTGCGTTTTTTTTCCGGCACCCCAGCTGCCGGAAATAAACTGTTAAAATGCTGATTTTTTTTTCACAGTGTACATTTTTATGAGTGATTTAAAAATAGCTAATCTCGTAGTTACTGTGTTTACTATGTTTTGAGATTTTATGTGATTATTTAGATTTTGTCAGACATATCAACATAAGTGCACAAAGGTCTCTTACACTTGTACATTTACACATGCACACACTACACCATATAACACTATGTAACAGCCTGAAACTAAGTTTTTTTTCCCACTGCAACTGATGATCAACAAATATAAATTACAAATTGTAATTCTTCCTGACAGGGAAAACCACCAACAATAAAGAATGCATTATAATAAGTTGTCATGGCTTTGCAATAAAGCAAAAGATCATTATAATGGAAGTCAATGGGGCACAAACAGTCACAAACATAATGAAAAGGTAATAAATTTGCCCTGATTCTGTTGTCAAGTTTTTTTTGTTTTGTTTTTTTTTCTAAAAAGTATTTTCCAAATATATGTGTCAAAATAACATTTATCACCAAAATTCATTCCATTTGCTGTTACACAGAAAACCTTGTGGCCAAATTGATCTTCAAAATCACCACTGAAAGCATCCCTAAAAGCACACAAGGGTTTTAACTACAGCATACACATTACCCAAAACAGACTATACAAGTACTATATGTAAAGCAGAGACAATATTGTGCTAAATATTGTGCTGGTATTCCAGGTTGAAAATAGTTTTGTAGCCTCATTTTTACCAAGAAGGAACCTAAAATTATTGCATCAGTGAAGTTTTACATTGTAACAATGCGTTTACTATTTATTTATGAAAAATACATTCTCGAAATTGTTATTTGTTATATTTGCTTGCTTAAAATTAAATGTGAAAAGAACAACAGTCAATAGAGTGGTGTACATGCAGTCATGTGTGTAACTATAGTGCTGTTTGCCCGACTTTAGGCTGTCCTCTGAGCCAGAGACTGTCAGATTGTTTCCTCTGTCCGCTCTCAGCCCTGCGGCTTTGCTTCCTCTCTCTTCTCCTGCAGACAGCAATGTTTGGTGTCGACTCTGTCCTTCCTCCAGGCTGTTCTTCTGCATGCTGTGGTCCACGCACAAGACCCTGGTGAGCAAGAGAAAAGAATGGTAATAAATAGATGTGTTCTTTCAACTGAAGGACATGGAGAGACGTTACGGCATTGCATTTCGATTTGAATGAACTGCACGACTCATGCGACCATTTTCCATATGAAATTAAGAGTCATTTTAATTAACAAATAAATGCTGAATGCAGTCAGCCAGATAAGTCTTTGCCTGACTGACTGACTGAGTGCTTGGATTAAAATGCAGTGCACGCTATTCAAATCTCATTACAGCTGTCCTCGATCTATTAGGGAGATAGTTCACCCAAAAAAAGAGAAATTTGATTATCATTTACTCTTGCCAAACCTGTACACTGACTTTTTTGGTGGGAAAAAAAAAATGTATTGAAGAATGCTGGTCATCAATCACTTTTCAAGTTATCACCTAAACAGAAATACCTGCACTCTGATATGATGTCAAAATACAAAGACTCAAATAGGTTCTGAACAAGTGAAGGGGGTGTGAATGATGACAGAATTGTCAGTTTTGGGTGAACTATCCCTTTAAGTACATGTAGAGTCCTAAACACAACATTCAAAAGTGTGACTTCACCATCAAATTGAGATCATCACAACCATTCAACAGCTTTTTAGGACAACCCACCGATGCTGTTATCAGTCCAGGCTTTTGACTTTGAAGGCACTGCTGTTCATTTTGCAGATTTCACTGGAATGAAGATGTGTTTCTGTGAGAATGAGAAGGTTATGACTGCACTCTGTTCTTGGCCCGATCCACAGGAAATACTTTTAGCTGTCTGGCTGGCTTGAAATTTAATTGGTGGCTGGCAAAGGAGCCTGATTGAATACAAGCAGTGAGATGAACAATGGTCTTTAAGTGAAGACAGATAGCAAAAACGCATCAGCATAAAACACATGTTGTTTTCTATGATTATTATAGGTTTGTGCGTCACTGCTATGCTGGATACCCTCCTCCACCTCATGTCTTGGCTCTCGAAGATGCTGGTGAGAGAGGTGAGAGTGTCCTTCTGTATGAGATCTGCAGTGGCTCAGCTCATATAAATATTTCTAGACCCTGAACACAAGGTATGACTGCATACATGTACAACACCAGAACATATACAACAGCAGAATTATGCATTATAGAACTTCATTCATTTTCTAATAAATCATTCATTTAATAATAATGGCATAACTATTTAATGACTGATATTCTCATTCAAAGAGATAGTTCTGCTGTGGCTGAGAGAGCTAAACATGCTGGAATCTTATGAAAACATATGCACAAAATAGATCTTTATCCATTTGACAGCACACACGCTGCAAATCCTCATAACGTGATGAAATGATTAAAACATACTGCATTTTCTCACAATGCAAGCAAATTACGAAAACATGCTGCATTGTCTCACAACACTTGGAAACAGAATGGAACAATGGAAATGTTTCAAGGGGACCCTAAAACGTGTCCAATGCTGCAGCGAAATGTTTATTGTGCCATGACTAGTGTTCAGTGAAGTTGTAGATGATCCTTAAAAGGTGAGTTTGTTTGTTTATTTTAATATCCTGATTCCCTTGTCTTTTGTATTTTATTAGCCTAAATAACCATAACCTAAATAGCCAGGTCTGTCACGTTTAAGGGTTCCCTTAAAACATTTCTGTTGTGTTCCGTTCTATTTGCAAGTGTTTGCAAATTTGTTTGCGTTGTGAGAAAATGTAACGAATTTTCTTTATTCGTTTGCGTTGTGAGGAAATGTAACGTGTTTTCTTCATTTGTTTGCATTGTGAGAAATTGTAGCGCTTTTTCTTCATTTGTTTGCGTTGTGAAAAAATATAGTGTGTTTTCTTCTTTTGTTTGCATTGTAAGAAAATGTAGTACGTTTTCATTTGTTTGCGTTGTGAAAAAATGTAGCGTTTTCTTAATTTGTTTGCATTGTGAGAAAATGTAGCACATTTTCATTTGTTTGCATTGTGAGAAATTATACCGCGTTTCTTATTTTGTTTTTCTTGTGAGAAAATGTAGCACGTTTTCTTCATTTGTTTGTGTTGTTAGAAAATGTAGCATGTTTTCTTCATTTGTTTGCGTTGAGAGAAAATGTAGCGCATTTTTTTCATTTGTTTACGTTGTGAGAAAATGTAGCGCGTTTTCTTCATTTGTTTGCAATGTGAAAAAATGTAGCGCGTTTCCTTCATTTGTTTGTGTTGTGAGAAAATGTAGCGCGTTTCTTATTTTGTTTTTGTTGTGAGAAAATGTAGTGCGTTTTCTTCATTTGTTTGTGTTGTGAGAAAATGTAGCACGTTTTCTTCATTTGTTTGTGTTGTGAGAAAATGTGGCGCGTTTTCTTCATTTGTTTGCGTTGTGAGAAAATGTAGCGCATTTTCTTCATTTGTTTGCGTTGTGAGAAAATGTAGCGCGTTTTCTTCATTTGTTTGTGTTGTGAAAAAATGTTGCACATTTTCATTTGTTTGTGTGATTCAAAGTGAATTTAGGCATCACAACATTGTTATTATGTAGCAATACTGCACTGGTCATCTAAATGTAAAATACCTGACAATATATTGCTTTAAATATGAAATATTAGCCTACTGTATATAGGCTACCACCAAGATTTTTTTATGAAAGTAATACTTTTTAATAGCACGAACGTTAGTGAAAGACATTTGCTAAGTTACAAATTATTAGCAATGTAAAGATTTTGTGATATTGCAATTGGCTTTACTCTTTATTAGATATTTATTATATTATTTAAACAATTCAAAATATTCAATTTTTTTATTAGCATTTGAAATTTCTTTTAAGTTATCAAAGATCTGTAAAAGATATTTATCACAGTTACACAAAAATATTAAGTGTCAAAACTTTTCAATAATAGGAATAAATGGTTTTAAGAAGAAAATCATCATATTTGGAGTAATGATGCTGAATATTCAACTGTTCTCACAACAATAAATTAGAATTAGAATCATTTAAATAGAAAGCATTTATTTTAAATTGTAATAGTGTTCACGTTGTTATTTTTACATTATTGTTTATAAAAAAATTATAATAATAGTTTTATGAGCATTGGCATACTCAAAACATTTCCCAACATTTTATGATAATATGCATGCATTCTGATTTCCTTAACTACTAAATACTCACATGAAAAATTAATGACAATGTACTTATTGTGTTTATATTGCATTGACAACACTAATGGTGTAATTGAGGTAAGATGCGGGTAAGGTTTGGTGGGTAGGTTTAAAGGTGGGTAAGGTGTACAGAATGACTCAATACATGTAAATATAAATGCAATTAAATTAATGAAATATGTAATTGCATGCGGATAGTTTTTAAAATATAAGTACAATGTAAAAACATGTATCTACACAATAAGTGAATTACAGTGCCAAATGATTAATGATTAAATACGCAATAAGGCCACTAAATATAAAGTGGGACTGATATTTCTTAATAATATTTTTTAGAAACAAATATAGTGAGAAAAATTAGTATCAGGGGTGTACTACTACTGTAACATTATATTAAAACTGAGGGTTCAACACGCTGTCACTGACAGAAAAATGTTCAAAATAAATGCATGATGTTTATTAGATGAAGTCAACTGCTGTGGAAAGATCACAGAAAGGTTAAGCCCTTGGCTTCACTGAATGCTTTTTTAAAGCTATTTGAATTTAAGAATCTCAATTAACTGTCTGATTACCAGTAGGGTGATGTAATGACTGCATGTTAACACTTTGACACCCTAAATGTATAGGTTCACACCTTCAGACCGATTATAAACATACATCACTGCATATGTCAAAAGAGATATGTCATGTCATTTTTTTAAACACATGTATCTAATTGCTCACTCTCCTGTCTGTTTGTCTGAGGAGGGATATAGTCTGATGGATACAAGAGCAGAACGTATACATCTATAACCTTCTTTGTGTTGAGTGGGACACAGCTAAAGTCAACCGCTCTCAAGCTGGATCCTGCAACACTAACGGTTGCATACAACAGTATCCAACAAAACTGTGACTTTTATTATGTTGTAGGGCATATGAGTATATTGTCATGATTCCAAACTCAATCGTGACTCAGAGCTGCCCCCTGAAATCATCTCGCAACTCCCTCGCACTTCTGTATATGTGGTGAAACCCAGCTTTATGAGTGAGTTAGATGCATAACACAAATTAAAATATGTAAAACCTATGAAAACCCCTTAAAAAATGTATTTAGTTTTATATGTTTTGTTCCTGTGTGTAATTTATGTGCATCATAAGCCAGCATAGATATTTTAGGATGATTTAGGTGACAATCAGAGAAAAAAAATATTGTCCAGGACCTCAGTCAGTTCCAATGTTCCGCTCAAATTATCTGGTGAAGTTTGCACAGATCTAATATTAAACCACCTAATTTACTGACATACACATTACTGACATACACATACCTGGATGATTATTCCGACGATAACATCAGTAATTTCACAAAAGGCCAATGTTCAACAGCTGTGCAGGTTCATTGGCTGCAGACATTGAAAGACTACATGTGGAAATAAATCAAAAATAAAACAGTTTTGATGAATGTACAAAGAGACAGCCTGCAGAAAACAATGTACAATAGTTTAATGTACAATACTGGATGAGTTTAAAATGTTGTTACCTCAACAGCTAGCAGATTTAACCATTAGCCAACCATAAATGACAATCTCCTCTATAAGATTGTGTGTGGTTTTGTAGTGTTTATTTTTTTTTCTAGATTAAAGTATTCCTTATGTGCTGCAACTGAATTTTATTATGTTTGTTACCATGGTTACATATTATATCCACCTGTTCCTTGTTAATTTAACTTATGTGCACTTTCTACCCCATAGACGTCCTTTCATATGCATGTGAATGCGGCAGACTGGAAACAAGGCATGCCATGAGACCAATAGATCAAAACATGTGAAACGACAGGTAAGTGACACTTACAACAGGGGTGCGGATCTAAATGCAGGTTTATTAGTGAGGTCAGGTAAGCAGTGGTCAATACAGGTGCAAACAGATATATATCCGCAATCCAGAAACGTAGTGAAGTACAGGCAAGAGGTCAGAAGGCTGGCAGCAGACATGGATAAACAGGTTACCAAGGCGAGGGTGAAAAAACACCAAAAAACAAGACAAAGGAAACACGTTGTAATGTCACAAAATGTAAACAAGACTCAGCTACAGTGAGTGATTCTCTGTGGTTTAAGTAGTCCAGGTAATCAGTCTGTGAGCAGCTTCAGCTGTGTGTGTTTGCAATCACTGGTAACTTGGAGCAGGTGTGTGTGATTGTTGCATGATTATATGTAGTCCAAGAACATGGCTGATTTGTAGTTCATGTGAATGTTTACCAGTGATCTCTGCAGGTTAGCAGAGTTGCTGGCGCAACATGACTATACAGAAATTTAAAATGGAGCAATCGCTCACTTTATTAACGTCTAATTAACTTGTCTTATCCACCTTATTTATTTCAGCATCACATGACAGAATTTTGCATGCTCAAACTAGTGTGACTGCAGCCTAAGTCATGTGTAGATATATCCTGTTTAGTTTTGTATTTTGTTAGTTAATGGATGTGTTAAGGTGTTTTGTCTTTGTATGATGTTCTCCTGAGTTTTTTGGTCTCTGTTGTCAGATATAAACTCAGAATAGATATGAAATCAGAGTTGTGAGTTTTTCCTCAATTTATTTTCATCAGTTCTTTTTTCAAAATTCAGTGTCTGACTTACAGTGTCTGACTTTTTTCTCCCAATTCTCAGTGTAAATCTTATATTTATGCAAGAATTTCTTTTAAATCGTCACTTAAGACTTTTTAATATATTTTTATATTAAAAACTTTTATACTTTTAACTTTAAACTTTTTTTTTTTACTTTTTTTAATACTTTTATGTGATTTTAAGATTTTTATTATGTTGGCTTAGTTTTTCAGAAGTTAGTCATAATCGCAAGATATTAGCACAATTATGAAATGCAAACGTCCAATTCTGTGCATTCAAAATCTAAATTGTATGATATAAATTGACAGTTGTAGAGAAAAAGGCACAACTGTAAAATAATTTCTGCTGTAGAAACTTGCTTTCATGAAAACCACACACCTGTATGAGGGTTTATGTTTACTGGTATTGCTCTCTGTTTCGCAGCATTCAGTATTGAGGAGGTAAAAAAAGATAGATGTCTGTTGGAAATGAGAAGAAAATATTATTTGACTGTTCAAATCCATGACGACCAGGGCCAAACAGTTCACCTGTCTCAGGTTGTGCTTTAGAGTCATTGATTTACGCACTGTTTGCTCCACTGCATCTCTTGACAGGAGCATAACTTCTAAACTTTAACCCTTGTGCAGAATGTGCTGATTGTTGTGGAGAAGACAGAGGGGTTAGTGACACTGGAGTCTACAGCTGATCACTCCTGTCATCTCCTGCAGACGCTTGTGAAAGGAAAAACTTTCATACAGGCCACACATTATAGCTTTCTCTCTGAGGTAACATATTCAGTGTTTACACAAATATACTCGCGCAATCTGTTCAGCCTGGCATAAACTATAGGCTTTGCACTTGCAACTACATTGCCCTAAGGCAGTAAAATATAAGAATATAATTGCAGTACAGAAATTAAATTCATACTAACTTCATAAATTTACTCCAGTCTTAACAACTGTTGCCACCTGTAAAGTTCAAACCGAGAATAGAGAACAGTGATAAAGCAAGGTGATGAAGCCATATTTTTAGAAATTGCTGATCTGCTGAGATTTTCACACACAGACGTCTCTGGGGTTTACAGGGAATGGTCTGAAAAAGAGATCCATTGAGTGGCAGTTCTGTAACTCTGTGTGGTGATTATATCTTGCTGATGTCTGAGGTCAGAAGAGAATTTCTAGACTTTTTTAGCGGAATGGAGAAAGTAAATAAAATAAGCACTATATTACAACATAGGTCTGTCAAGGATCATCTCTGAACACACAGTGTGTCACACTTTGAAGCAGAAGAGGATATGGGGTGGCATTCCTGTTAGCTAAAATTAGGAATAAGATACTACACAAAACTAAACAAGAGAAGATTGAGAGAAAGTTGCTGATCTGATGAGTTTTGAATTCTGCTGCAATAATCAAATGGTAGAACATAAAACATAAAAGCTTGAACCCATCCTGCCAAGTTTCCATCCAGTTTTTCCACAGTTTTTTTACCAGTAAAATAAATGTGCAAGAAAAAACATTTGTCAAATTTGCCATCTATAAACTGTTTCCATCCAGATTAGCGATATTTTAGCGATACACTGGTGTGTATGACGTCATAAATGATGAAGGTAAGTGTCACATAAGTTTTGGTGTATTGCAACAGAAATTTTGCCCTTGAGCCACTTCCATACATTATTTTGTTTATATTTGCAAATTATTCTATATCAGCAGTGTCAAACACAGTTCCTGGAGGGCCCCAGCCCTGCACAGTTTAATTCTAACCATGCTTCAGTACATTTACCTGGAGGTTTAAAACAAGCCTGAAGCACTCAATTAGTTTGATCAGGTGTGTTTAATTAGGGAAAAAGCTAAACTGTGCAGAGCTGTGGCCCTCCAGGAACTGAGTTTAACACCTGTGCTTTATGCCATCCCCTTGTCTGATTCAGTTCAAAGAAACACATCTTATGCAGCAAAACTCACAGTGAATTCTGTTGTGCATCTTGTGCACGTTTACAGTGTGCTGTATTGGACGCACCTGCCTGCTCTTTCCCTGACTGAAGACTATGGCAATTTAAATACAGCCATTTAGATGCAAAGAATAGTGCACTTACTGCACTCCAATGAAATGGTAAGGTTTATAATCTAATTAATACATATTAAAGCTCTTTAACATTATTAAACGTACATGCTGAAACACTGATACGTGTTGGCTTTGATTCACAGTTCTAAAGTTCAAGTTCAATTTTATTTTCAAGATCTGAGGTGAACTGTCTGATTCTGCTTTTAGTATATTGTAATAAACGTAATGTGAGATGACATTGAAACTCACATTATTAGCATTTAACACCGATTAAAGCACATGAGGTTTACCTGAGGTGATCATTGTCAGTTTTCTGTTGTTCAGCTGCAAGACATAGAAGCCATTTTTAATATGTTAATTCGAGGTGTTGGTTAGGACAAAAACTCATTTTTATACGGAAAATATTCCTTCAATCAGATGCCATGCTTTTCTATATAGAACACAATTTAAATCAGTCTTCAGGCTCGATTGTCAGACTGTTTCTGTTAGTCATCAATCTGGCAACCTGTGCTTGTGTTTGCTTTGATCCAGGAATGCAATACCCAGTTCAGCCACTGGGTGTCAAATGTACATACTGCACCTTTAATTTATGAGATATTTGCCTTGTGAAGCCCATTATTACAACTAAAAGTATTTTTTGAAGTTGTTTTTGTGGCATCGGAAGGATCAATATAGAACTCAAATTAAATGGTACAATATTTTGTCAATATTTGCTTATTTGTCATGTTCATTGCTTCATGACTTCAGTAAATCCATCTTGTGGTGGCAGCAGATTATTACACATGTATGTTACAAAGCTCATATCACCATATACATACATTCTATATTGTTTTTTAGGTCACACTTTATTTTGATGGTCCGTTTGATGAATTTAAGTTAGATTGCAACTCATTTTCATTAGATTATAAGTAGACTGTTAGGTTGGGGTTAGGGGTAGAGTTAGTGTAAGTTAACATGTACTTGCGAAGTTTATAGTCAGTTAAATGTCTGTTGAATGTCTATATCAACAGATACAAAGTAGATAGTCTACTAATACTCCAATAGACCATCGAAATAAAGTGTTACCATTTTTTATATTATTGTGGTGACAAGGATGAATATATAGACAAATTCTTGTCCTGTGGCTGATTTCATGCTGAAGAAATCTGTTAACTTTCCTTATATTTTTTATGCTCGTCTCTAGCTCACTCCTGTGGGATGTTCTGCAAAGCTTTACTGAGCAACTGACAGCAACTAAGGAAGATACAGTTTTGCAAATAGTCCATTTGTCATCACTGAGCTCCTAAATGTGAATATGAACGGTTATATACTTGCACGTAGACATCAATATCAGTGTATTACCAGAACCCTATGGAATGGTTTTACTGAAACGATTCTGTGTTTGTTCTGCTCTTTGTCCTCTGTTGACCCATGGGCTTAATTACACACTACCAATGTCATCAGTAACATAACATGTCAAATATCCTACGTTGGGAATTGTGTTCAGTTCATTGCTCAGTTTGAGAGGTTCAGCAGGTTGTTCCACAAAAGCGCAGTTCAGTCTTATTGGAGCAAATGGCACAAGCTGTTTGCAGATCTGGTGGGGAGCCCCATCTGAGGGGTTTGATAAGACAGCAAGCAGGAAATGAGGACACACGGTGTGAAGTGTAAAGAGAGGCATGGAGTGTGTAGGGAAACCCATTGTTTAAAAAGAAAAAGACAGCATGTCTCTTCTGCGGGTGGCACTGTGGTGTCAGAAGATGAAACACTTCTTAGAGGGGGGCAGTTTTATCTGATCGTCATGCAGGCGTTATGGTTCTGTAAGACGCGCTCCGGGTGGAAACATTGCTCATTAGTTTTGGTCTGCAACTTCCTGTCGATCCGTGCTCACTTAGACGGATCATCCACTAGATTAATGGGACAAAAAAGAAAGGAAACCCTTCCAAACCACCTCCAAGGGAAATCAGCCTTTAGCTAGGCATAAATTTTCCTGTCAGATGTTCATGGTGAGCGCAGTGGTACTGCTTTGTGATTTGGCTGACTATTGAGCTGTATATTATTAACTACATCAGGCTGGGATTTCCCAGTCTGAAATGTTCATTGAGTTCGGTCTGTGATTATCTGTTTTAAATTTACTTTTATATTTTTGCGAATTTAGTTTCATGTGTTTTTAAACATTTTGTTGCAATAGACTCTAATATGTACAGTGGCTTGAAAAACTAAAGGAAACTTATTGTTACCAAATGACCTCCAGTGTAAGTGGGGTTTATTTATAAACTAATTTTAAGAGGATCATGTGCTTATGATTGAACACAGCTGGTACCACATCAGCTCTGCATATTGTACCAATCAGACGAATCCTGACACACTATAAATCACCAGAGCTTTCTACGCCGGTCATCTTCGTCTTGAAGAATCCCCTTCCACCCCAACTCCTCCCCTTCTCCTATAGGGCAGCACGGTGGCCCAGTGGTTAGCACTGTTGCCTCACAGCAAGAACACCGCTGGTTCGGCCTCTCCCCTAGCCAGTCGGCGTTTCTGTGTGGAGTTTGCATGTTCTCCCTGTGTTTGCGTGGGTTTTACCCAGGTTCTCCGGTTTCCTCCCACCGTCCAAAAAACATACTACATTACTACAAGTAAACTGACTACTTTTAAATAGCATCTTAAAGCAACTCTAGCCAGATATATCTCAGCACGTTCACAAGCTGTTGGTGAATTTGTTGAATGGCACAGGCTTTACTATTTGACATGTGATCACCAGGTAAGAACGCCCAAGTCGTAGTTAGCTGATTAGTTACAGCATTCATTTTGCACAGTCATAAAAGGACATGCGTGTGTATGTGGTCTTTTCTAGAAACAAAAGAGAAATATATCACAATAAGTTAAACTGCAATTAGTATAATATACAGAACAACATAACATATAATATAATATATATGTATATAACATCATTTATGGCATATAATCAGAGACTATCAGGGCATCAGTTCTAAATATGCATCAGTACGCATATACAAGTGATACAGATCCAAAATGTCCAAATACTGTGTAAACCTGGCATTTACATTGCTTAACACTTCACTGATTTACACATCAACACAATCCAATCGAACATAAACTGGCGGAGATAACACATGCGTCGTTAATAACGGCGTTTACTCGGATCGCACCGGCCGTCATGCGGTCCGATTGTCATTCAAGGTTTGAGCTACAACACTAACTTGTAAACTAAGTATTAGAACCACACAGACATAAGACGTAAACACTTACTTCTCGTGACGCACAAACAATAAGCCACTGTATAGAGCTGTTAGCCAGACTGTATAGAACTGCAATGTTCGACTACAGGAACGGAAATGATATGCGTCTTCTGGGCGGGCCTGACCCAACTGTCAATCAAACCAGCGTCCAATCAGAACGCCAAATATACCTGGCCTTTTCAACACAAGCGGGGGGAGTTCTCGAGACTTACCTGAGCTCAAACTCTCCTCTCGCCCTTTAAACGGGAGGGAGCCCCGGGCAAATACGCTTTATAATTAATCATCAGCTAAGTGTGAACACTTGAAATATAAGTTAATATGTTTATTAAATTGGTGATTGGTTGTGATGATGGTTATGAGGCCTGGCCAATTGATGTTGATTCCCCAGTGAAGTTATGGTCTTGTTAAACTTTCCCTTGACTCTTTGAGGCTTTCAGGATCTGCCTAAAAAGCCTCTTGCCCTCAAACTTTGTCTCCGATACACAGAGTTCTGATACACAAAGAGAATGTGTCTGTACTGGAGAACAGGAATCTTGTGTCCATCACAGACTGCTCTCAGCTCCCCGTACACGTCCACATTGAACCCGCAGGCGTCTTCACACACGTGTCAGGTGCTACATATTCACAGCCCATCCATTCACACTCCAGCAATTTCTTCAATATTCTTTGGCTCTGATAGCGTTTTCATTCATCCACTTGCTCTAATTGTTTACCTCGGGGCGAATCGAACATGAGGAATATGCGATCTCCTCCAGTCACGCACAGTGACCCCCCTCTCTCTCTCATCCCCGCTCTTTTATTTAGGACTTCCTCTCTGCTGCACACACAAATTAAAACAGGATTAATTAGTTCATTTCTCCCGCTTTAATTTAAAGCACTGGGAAAATCAATACGTGCTCTCTCTGTGTAATCCGGTTAGTACATTAGCCCGTAAACATCAAGTTGATGGAGTGTTTGTGTGTTTGTGTTTGACAGAGGATTTATGTACCGATAACTCGCACAGCTGTCCGGCACATGAAGCCAGCAGATGGATTACAGAAATATGAATGCCTGCAGATGATTCGAGATTAAAACTTCAGCTTGTAATCACAATAGAAACAGCGTTTGTTACACTCGAATGACAATAACTACTCACATCACAAATTACCAGCTCAGATCTCTCTCTCTCTCCCTCTCTCCCACTTATTTTTCCCATTCTTTTTTGGCACTGGCATAGTTGTGACAACTAATAGAGTAATAATGCATGAATGTCTGTTTTGTGAATCACTCTAATACTAATTATTACTGTTATTAATATTTTTAATATTATTATTAATGGTAATAGTAATAAAAGCAGTAATGGCTGGAGTAATAATTTCATTTGAAACTACATTATGAACTCAGTTATATAAAATTTTAATAAATATTTAACAATATAACAGGTTTTTTTTACATTTTAAAAATGTCACCTTGTTGAACAAAATCATTTTCTTAAAAAAAAAAACATTTAAAAAAAAACCTGGTATATACACTACCAGTCAAAAGTTTGGGGTCAGGTTTTTTTTTTATTTTTTTTTTAAGAAAATTATTTCTGTTCATCAAGGCGTCATTTATTAAATTAAATTCAACTTTGAATTGCCATTAATAATAATAATTCATTCATTTTCTTTTCGGCTTAGTCCCTTTATTAATCTGGGTTCGCCACAGCAGAATAAACCGCCAATAATAATAATAATAATAATAATAATGGTGCCATGGTGGCATAGTGGGTAGCACGTTCGCCTCACATCAAGAAGGTCGCTAGTTTAAGCCCCGGCTGGGTCAGTTGGCATTTCTGTGTGGAGTTTGCTTGTTCTCCCCGTGGTTGCGTAGGTTTCTCTGGGTGCTCCGGTTTCCCTCACAAGTTCAAAGACATGTGGTATAGGTGAATTGGGTAGGCTAAATTGCCCACAGTGTATGAGTGTGTATGGATGTTTCCCAGAGATAGGTTGCAGCTGCAAGGGCATCCGCTGCATAAAAACATGTGCTGGATAAGCTGGCGGTTCATTCTGCTGTAGTGACCCCTGATTATTAAAGGGATTAAGCAAATGAATGAATAAATAATAATAATAATAATAATAATAATAATAATAATAATAATATCAATAATAATTTATATTAGAGTAATTTCTGAAGGATCATGTGACTCTGCACTCTCAGAAATAAAGGTACAAGAGCTGTCGATGGGGCATTACCTTTTCTAAAGGTACTTATTTGTAGCTGAAGGGTCCATATTGGTACCTCAAAGGTACATTTTAGGTGCATTTGGGTACTAATGTGTACCTCAAGGTACTACTGTGGACTCTATAGGTGAAAATATGTAGCTTTTGAAAAGGTACTGCCCCAGTGACAGCTCTATTTCTGACATTGTGAAGACTGGCGTAATAAAGGCCGTACATTCATCTTTGAAATCATTGAAATAAATTATTAAATTAAATGATAAGTTACTTTCGAACAGTTAGTTTTTAGTGCAATAACATTTCACAATTTTACAATTTGTACTGTATTTTTGTTGAAATAAATGCAGTCTTGGTGAGCAGGATAAGCTTATTTTAAAACATTTAGAAAATCCTACTGACCACAAACTTTTGATATAAAAAGACAACCTTTATTGTAGGATGTATTATGTTGTACTCTTTAAAATGAAACATGCTGTCTAAAAAGGCTGATAAAGCATTATACGTTTTTAAAGTCATTTCCAGTTCTCAGTGTTACATTTGTTGAAGTCTATCTAATGAACTTTAAATTCCCTGAAATGAAATCAGACATATGCAACATGCCCCCAAATGCACATAACATGCATTAGCCAGTAATGTTTTCCCTAAGCATGGTGTCTAACTGATTTATACCAACAAGAACATCACATGAACATTCCCTTTCTGTGTCCGCATACAGCATCTCTGCATTTGCATCAGGATCTCTGTCTCAAGGTGCAGGATGCTTTAAAGGACTTTGTTCAGAAGCTCTTTCACAGGGTCACACTTAAACTTGTTTTCTGAATGAAAGAATGCAAGACAATTATCTGAGTTTACACTTAAAACAAAATTAAAACATGCCAGTGCATTTTAATGTAGTTCTAAGTCAAGTTGAGTTTTCAGAGCCCTTAGACCATTTTCACATTTCCGGGTTTCTCAGCAGTGGAACTCATTAATGTTGGGTAAAACTTAAGAGCAGTAAATGGAAGAGTACCACAAGCACTTTCTCTGCATTCTCATTTGCTCAAATAGTAGCAGTATTGTTATTTTGTCTTTCAAAAAAAAAAAAAAAAATGGACAGATACTGATATTGGCAGTCACAAGACAGAACAGTGTACTGACCCTGCTATTGACCCTGCATTAGAAATATTAGAGCGCATGTGCACCGGTGTTAGTTTTTTGTTTGCTATTGTCAATGGAAGCGCCTCATTTCTAAATTGCCAGTAGCATAGTGAGATGTTGACCATGCATTTCATGAGTTCACTCTCACAGATATTTGACTCAATAGAATATGCGTATTTGGCGCGCTGTCCAGTGAGAGGGCTCTGAGCTCAGAAAGACACCCCAACTCGTGTTATTCCCCTATATCAGAATAGAGAGATAGGGTCCGAGCGCAGCTTGGCTCCAGAACGCTCCCCCCTCAGATTTAAGAAGGTATCAGGTTTAAAAGTGTGGAGTTGAGGTGGTGGAGGGATGCTATAGAGTCAAGAGAAAACAGAGTTGTGATGTATTTGACTATTTATAGGAGTTTGGTCTTGGGCTGATTGGATAATATAATGATTGTCTGTGATGAATTCAAAGACTGATCATGCTCCTCCTGAAATTTGTTTATAAAAAAAAAGAAGCCTAAAGCTCACTGTTTTTTAAAACTCCTACAGTTGGAGAAAAGCTGACAGCTAAGCGTTATAACAACAACACTGCAGAAACGCTTCAGTGGACATAAGCCCTTAGTGTTAATAATTTTTAAAGAGCCCACATATACATTAAAAAGGGTCATATTTTGGTTTTGGGGGTCTCCAACAGCAGGCTGATCTGATTGCATGGTCAAAAAACACTTTCATTGTCTTATAATATGCATTTATTTTTACCTCCTTATCCCAGCGACTCCTATATGAATCGTTCAGTGATTCATTTGTTCCAAAACCCCTTCTTAGCGCGATGCTAAACTGCGCTGATTGGACCGATGACCCAGTCTGTTGCGATTAGTCGACAGCGCTCAGCGCGAGAGAATGCCCACCACGGCTTATCGACATTGAAGTAGTCATAGCGTGTGCGTGAGCTAATCTGCTAACACCCGTTTTTATCGGGAGTCACCCGTATTTCAGACACCTCACCCCCAAAACTAACCCCCGATCTCCCAGCATATCACTCTATTCTTAACCAGAAGTAAAAACAGCGACATACATTCAATATTAGTGCACACAGTGGCAAAAGCTGAACCATTATAAACAGCACCGCCGCACGTGTGTGGCAGAGCTCATGGTGGCCATAGCAACGACAAACAGCAGAGGAACACGCTCAAACGCATTTTAATCCGTAAACAAAGCGGCACGTGTCGCGTTTACAATGTGCTTTTAGACGCGAAATGAGAATACAAGTTAACCAGATACACTACAAGTGGTTACAAGTTACAAAACACAATTAAGTGCATCATTTACAAGCTAGAGAAAACAATGAGGCAACCGTTTTAATCGCACGCACTCACACTTGCTGGATAGCAGGCCAGGGAAATGTCCCGGTGCTCCGAATCCTCCATTGTAAGCACTCCTCAGAAGGGGAACAGCACATGGCTGGGTTTTATGCTGAGGTATTTCTGCAGAAACTACTAACTCTTCAAAGTCTCATCTCTGGGTTCTCTGCACACTTCCAATATCCAGCTAAGCACAGTGCTCTTCTCTGTGTTGCCAGATGTAGCTGACTGATTTCAGCCCAAACCCTGTCCAAAAGGTTTTTACCTGCACTATCAAATTTAAAACTGCCCGATCTGGCAACTTTTTCTCACCGCTGTTGTTTGTGGGTGGGGTTGGGGGTTTCAAATCTCCCGGGGCAGCGCGCGCATAAATGGGCGGGGCTTATGTTTCGTGTTCACGTCATGCCGTAAAGGCTAAAGACTCGTTAGCACGGCGACTCGTTTGAGGAACTATGAGTCGACTCTTTTATAGATGAATCAATAGTTTTAAACACTGTGCACTTTCAGATTTAAGCCTCAGCTGGACATTTCACTTCACTTAGAGCTGTGTTACACACTGCATACAAGCTCATTTTCAAAAAGCCATAATAGGGGCTCTTTAAAACAGTGAAGGATTTACGATGCGAATGGCTGTTGAGATTGTACCATTGACTGTTCTTGTTTTTAATTATGAATTCACTACATTTTTATTTTAAGCATTTTAACAATATTTTTGTTGCTTTTCAGACTAATTTAAACCAACAAGAACATCACACAAACGTTGCTTAGCTGTATCTAAATATTCCAGTATCTTTGTCAATTCCACAGATGATAGATTTTGTTGAGGAGTCTGTTTGGAGGCTCTTTCAAAGGGTCACACTATTGTAAAAATCACGGTGGAAACAGAGGGATGCAACATAGAAACTACCCTGGTGGCCTACAGCTATCTGAAAGTATGCCACTTGTGTGTATGTGTGAGTGTGAGTGTGATTTGTGGCAAGTGTCCTGTCGGTATAAAGGGTGATTTATCAGCCCTATGCTGGCTATTTATTAAGATAATGAACTGTACAGCAGAAGATGAATGTGAAACTGAGCGCTCCTGATCACTGATGTATGACTGTGAATCATGTCAGGGACATAGAATGCGCCGGTCTAGGGCAAACGCTGCCAAGCACCACTCATGGGACTTTAACAGTACACTTTGATGGATCTGTTGTTAGCTTTCGTCAGTCAGGCACTAATGAAAGACAACAACATTACTGTGAGCTTTGCACTCTACATGTACTCCCAGTGACATTGTTCTGTTCTTCTTCTTGTCTCTGAGGTTCTACTCTCTGTGGGCTCGCCCAGTGTGGTTATCTTTGACAGAGGGCCTCTGCACTGGTCTTTGGCCCGGTTACACTTCTATAGGGATGTCAAGATGCTGCCTGAAGGGGGTGTTTCTGTGGAGACCCTGAGCAGGCTGAAGCAAGGACAACTTAGAATGTGTATCAGGTCACGTGCATTGCAGTGGGAGGACAGGTTGAGGAATGTTCTTCACTGGCATGCATCTCTCATGTGTACTGCATGTGTGCTGATTTCATGTAATAAAGTGACACAAATTAAGAGCTTATAAAAGTCTAAAGATGAAGTCATGGCATAAAATGTTCCATGCTGCAAATTATTTATTGTTTTTGGTACAAATATATAAGTCAGTGAATTTAAGTGTGCTAAATGGAACTGTAATGTACATGTACATCCCACATAGCTAAATTTCTCTGGCCCAGCTCTGGCCCACACAGTCAGCTTTTGCTTGGCCCACATGCTGCAGTGAATTACAGTACATGACTTGACCAAGTCTGGCTTCCAGGTCTGGACCATATCTGGGTCAAGTCTCAGCCAAGTTAATAACACATAACTAGGCCTGAACTGGGCCAGATATGTTGGTGTGTCATGACTGCAATGAAATTGATAAACCTACGAAGAATGGAACTTTAGTCATGTTATGGACATGTTTTTTGTCAAAGTGACCTGATTGGTGATTTTTTTTTCTTTACTCAAAAATGATTTAAATGTATTTTAAATGTGGGTCAAGAAATGCCAAATTTACGTGGCCCACATACTAATATTTAACATCTCAACCAAATACTACATTTGGCCCATGTCGTGTGTCACTTCCCACATAGCAAATGTTTTCTGGCCCAGCTTTGGGCCACACAATAACTTTTCCCTTGGCCCAAGTACTGCCAAGAATGACGGTCCTGAAGTGGCCCATAACTGGATTAAAGACAAGGGCCACATGTGGGCCATAACAGGCCTGAATTTCAGCCAATTTATCACCCTTAACTAGCTCTGAACTGGGCCAAACAGGTTTATTATTAGTATCAATTCTCAGCTATAAGTTTATACTTTAACAAGAAACCCCAAAAACCGAGCCATAACCCAACCTAATGTTATCTAAACAATGTAAACAATCGCTACACTGATCTGGGCCACACACCTCCCATCCACAACTGGCCCAAATGTAGTTTGCCGTCATGCATGCAGTGTCATAATTGCCAAGCATGGCCCACTTTCGACATTATGCATGCCAGTGCCGGCAGCATGTCAGCAGTGCTATAAGGAGGGCCACATTTGGGCCCCAAGTCCCTTTGCTATGTGGGATGTTATAAAGTTTATTTATTTTTTTCTCTTTTTTACAAAGTAAGAAGTAGGCACTTCTCGGAGACATGCAAGCTTGGCTTGCATATGCAAGTATGCATCCAGACACTGTTGGACTCTATTGACATGGTTTTAAACATTTATGAGTTTCTTCCCTTTTTTGAACACAAAGGAAGCTATTTTGAAGAATGACCTAACAAAAAATGGTAAACATTGACAACATAGTAGACAAAATAAATACTACGGCAGTCAATGGTTAAAGGTTTCCAGCATTCTTCAAAATATCTTGCTTTGTCTTCAAAAGAAGAAAGGTTTGGAACAAATGAAAGGAAGGTAAATAATGACAGAATAGAATTTTTGGGTGAACTATCCGTGATTCAAATAACAATTTTTTTAAAATAATATTTTAGTCTGTAGTTATTCAAACACATTAAAAACAAAGTAGTGTAATTCATTCATTCATTCATTCATTCATTCATTTTCTTTTTGGCGTAGTCCCTTTATTAATCTGGGGTCACCACAGCGAAATTAACCTAATCCATATGTTGCCCATCCAGCCACAACCCATCACTGGGAAACATCCATACACACTCATTCACACACATACACTACTGACAATTTAGCTTACCCAATTCACCTATACTGTATGTCTTTGCACCCGGATGAAACCCACGCCAACACGGAGAGAACATGCAAACTCATTCATTCATTCATTCATTTTCTTTTCGGCTTAGTCCCTTTATTAATCCGGGGTCGCCACAGCGGAATGAACCGCCAACTTATCCGGCATTTGTTTTACGCAGCGGATGCCCTTCCAGCCACAACCCATCTCTGGGAAACACATTCATACATTCTCATTCACACACATACACTATGGACAATTTAGCTTACCCAATTCACCTGTACCGCATGTCTTTGGACTGTGGGGGAAACCGGAGCACCCGGAGGAAACCCACGCAACCACGGGGAGAACATGCAAACTCCACACAGAAATGCCAACTGGCCCAACCGGGTCCTGCCCCAACCGGGGATCGAACCAGCGACCTTCTTGCTGTGAGGCGAACGTGCTACTCACGCGCCACCGTGGCGCCCGAACATGCAAACTCTACACAGAAATGCCAACTGACCCAGCCGAGGCTCGAACCAGCGACCTTCTTGCTGTGAGGGAAACATGCAACTACAGTGTATTTTAAACAACAATGAATAATTACGTTAAAATGAATATTGTTACACCAAATTAAAAAAAAACAAATCAGCTGAGAAAATCAAAAACATTCAACTGGATACATACTATTTCACAGAATATTTTATTAAAGCTGTATTACACTTGTTTTGGTGCTTGAAACCCCTTTAGTGTTTGACGTACACATATGTTTTGAACGTCAGTCTGAAAACAATGCTGTGGATATTCTGTGCTTCTGTATGGAAAAAATCAAACCAGTTTACATGTATTCCACACATCTAAGCACAAAAACCGGTTGCATTCATTCAAGTATCTCTGCTGCATAAGCTCTTCATGTTTTGAGTGGGTGAAGTGATGTAGCCTTGCAGTCATGTGTGTTTTTGTGTAATGTGTGTGTTTATGTGTGCAGTAGTTGGTCTCCCGGTAGTGGTAATTCTCCCAGTCTGTTAAAGGAGATTCCCGCAGTGGAGGAGAGCAGAGTTCAGGTGGAGTGTTGGGTTCCTGCAAGTCTCTGCATCTCTCTTCTCTGGTCCTCAACTTCATCTTTCCCTCAGTATTCTTGCACTCAGCCTCAGTAGCCCTGTGGACTGGTGAGTAATGCCCACTCCATCCTCTCTCTTTCTCTTTTTGCCCCCTCCTGCTGTTACATCCTCTCACAAACTCTTTTATGATTCACTCATTTTCCTCTTTTCCCTTCACCTACCCGGACCTCTTTTTTTTCCTCTCGTTCTTTCATTTTCTCACCCTCCAGGTGTTTCTCTTTCTTTCTGTTTCACCCCTACACCCACACCAGACCTCCATCTCTCTCTCTTTCCCTCTTTCCGCTGCTCTCATTTGCCATGCAATTATGTGTGATATGCAGGGTGAAGTGTTATGGCAGTTTCCATAGTAACCGCATGCATTGGACCTCAGTGTGTGTGTGTGTGTTAGGGTTCTGTGAGGGCTTTTCCTCTCCTGACACAGATGCTCTAGAAACATAGTCTTTGATCAACGTCAACCATTTGAATCAATACACCATCTCTGAAAATGAAACATTACATCATATTACTAATTGAACCCAAAGAGCAGCCATGAGCGATGAGGAAAACTGATTTTTGGTCATAAATGCTTCTAGTTTGGTCACACTGAGAGAGACAGGAGTTGCGTTAGATTTACCAATTTAATGAAGCAAATCATTAGCCACAAGCGAAACACACTCATAAAATGGAACAAATGATTACAAGCAGGCTGAATGCCAATGATTGCTTGCTCATTTATTTACCTTTCCACAAAAAAGGAGGTGTGCAAATGGGTGCAGACATCAAATGTGTTTAGCCAAGCTAATCATGCTAGAAAAATCATGTTCATTAATGGTAGCAATATTCTAAACACGTTAAGGAACACAACATATGACCCTGGACCACAAAACCAGCATAAGTATCATTGTTTTTTTGGAAATTGAGATTTAATTTTCACCTGTAAGCCAAACAAATATGCTTTTTATTAATATTTGGTTTGTTACGATATGATAATATTGGCTAGAAATACAAACTTTTGGAAGCCTGGAATGAGTTTAAAAAAATCTAAATATTAAGAAAATTGTCTTTAAACTTGTCCAAATTAGGTTCTTAGTAATGCTTATTACAGTATTATATTTCGTCACCTTGGAATTATAAGGTTCTATCTGCATTCTGAATGATTTGGAGATATTGAGCTTCAAAGTTTTTGCATTCCATAGCAAACAGTAAGTGTGTAACATTTATTTATTTATTTATTTTTTTAATAAAAAGTCTTAAAATGTAAACAACTTACAAAAAACATCCCATAATGTAAATAAGATCTGAATTAATAATCAGTAACATTTTGACAAAAATGTCAGAGAGAATCTTATAATTCTAAGGTGACGATTTCTTAAAATACTTATATCAGTATTAAGTTCTTTACTGCATTTCCTAATGACCTTTGACATAAAGTAAAAATGTATAATTTTGACCCATACAATGTTTGCTATTGGCAGAAATATATGCATGCAACATAAGGTTTTGTGGTCCACGGTCACATTTTTCACACAAGCAAAATTGTAAAATTGTTAAAAAAGTAATGTTAGAGATAATTATTGCTATTGACATGAGAAAAAATTGTAGTTGTGCTAAAACATGCTAGGGTAATGGTATAAATATCAGCAACATGCTATCAACTAGTTAAAAGAAATACCAAAATGGCAGACATTCTATTAAATTAAATCTTGTTAGCAACGTGTTAGAAATATCTATTTGCTCATCTGCAAAATGTCTCGTGTCAGATGTTATAGACATTTATAATATGTTCTTGAGATGTTTATGATTTGCAATGTTCATAAAACAGACATTTTAAAGATATTTATACACAGCTGATGTTTTCTAGACTAAACATTATATGTGCTCTACATACTAAAATGTCTTATGACGTAGGCATGCTATCTGGGTCGTGTCATGGATGGCAAAGGATAACTATTAATGGACTTTCTTGTCCCTTTTCCATGTATGTGTGGCACACATCTTCATTTTGCACCTTTTGTGGCAAAAAGGTTATTCACACATTATCGGTTCGCAGTTTTATTTTCATAATTCTAGAGCACCAAATCAGAAGTTTACTATTTTCTTCATGCCTTTCATGGTGAGATAGGTTAAGCATGATTTTATCATTATTTATTTAACTAGGTCACGCTTTATCTCTTTAATGTTCGGACTGCCATTATTCTCCTAGAATTACTCTAATGTAATTAAATTACGCATTACCATATTCTTTCATCTCATTGCTCTTTTTCTCTCTCTCGGTTATCTGTGTTCAGCCTTCGAGAGGCAGTGTTTGACCAAATGGGTGAGGTGAGGTGGACGTCCTCTGACCCTGGTCTCCTCTCAGTGTCCCCTCAGTCAATATAGAATGTAATTGAGAGCCCATCTAATGCCGCCTATACAAACCACATGGTGTACACTCATATTCTGTACTCAAGATTAGTACATTGGGACATATGCTGATATTCAGTAGTGAACAAGCACAATATTGATATCATGGGAACTTCCAAATTCTAAATATCAATCAAGTATGAGTAAAAATTGGCCCACCTACACTCTCAGAATTAAAGGTACAGGAGCTGTCTCTGGGGCAGTACCTTGTCAAAAGGTACAAAATTGTACCTGAAGGGTCCATAATGGTACCTTAACAGTATTTTTTAAGTACATTTGGGCACTAATATGGAGCTTTGGGTACAAATATGTACCTTTTGAAAAGGAACTGCCAAAGTGACAGCTCCTGTACCTTTATTTCTGAGAGTGTAGAAGTATTCAAGGGTAGTGAAAATACCCATGCAATTTGTAAATATTTGAACATGTATTATTTAAGCTATTTGTCAATTTCAGTCATCATATATTAGGCATCCTTCATCTTCTCATCAGTGAGATGCAGTCTACACAGTCTCTCGGTTGTTGTGAGTGACAGTTTTACAATCTTCTTTTAATGCTATAAACACTTTTAACGTTTTCACACTGTACATGTTTGCTGCATTTATAAAACATAAATGTCTTGAGGTCGGTCTGTCTGGTGCAATTTTTCTGTGTGTGATTTGTTTGGATGGGAGTCACTAATTATTCTACTCAGGCAATCACCGTAGACAAGAAAAAATAAGCATATAAAGTTGTGCCTGCAGGTTTAAGTATAATACTTTAAGTATATTAATTATGTGCATAATTATTTAAAAAATTAAACTGATTGTTTTTTTTTTTACAAGGAACTCTTAATAAACCTGTCCTTTGTATAAAGAAAATGGCCAGTTGACCAGAATGAACCAAATCAAATATGCCAATATAATACAAAAAAGGTGGTATAGATAGATCCTTGAGGTTCAAATATTTCATCACAAAGTGAGAATATACAGAACATGTATATGAAGTATCATTAATGCAAATAAACAAATTCACCTAAAATCCTTCTATCCCACTTCAGCCTACTTGTGACCTGTGTCTGACCTCTGATCCTGCTACTGCATCCATTCATATCTCTGACATCACAGATTTCCAGATTGACTTCATCAACATTGTAAGATAGAAGCAGACACTACTGTTTTTTTTTTTTTAGCATGCTATATTATATTACTATTTTTTATATCTCATACATTGATGCATTTTCAGATTAAAGTCAGATAATCTGCTGTAGTGCGAGATTGTGTTCTGGACTCAATGCATAACCCGTTTCCTTATCATTTCCTATTGCTCATGAACCTCATGCTTATCCCCTCTTCATCCATCAGTTCTTTGGAGTCCAGATGGATTTGAATTAGTCTTGTTTCATGAGTTCACATTTTCATAACATCGTTGCATGAGATAAAGGTTATTTGTCCATTATGGAAGGCATCAAGCTCTTCTGCCCTTTGACTTGTGATTTAATAATGATAATAGGTTCTGTACAATATATCATTTCAGCATTTACATCAAAATGTATGAATCTGCAAAAGTCACATCTCATGGTATGCAGTGTCAAATCAAGATTATTATAGTTGAGCACTCAAAACACAGCTCAAAACACGTGATTTGTGGAGTCACTGCAAAGTTTACCCATAATAAAAATAATAATAATAATAATAATAATCATTAAAGGTTGACGTAGCATCCAACTGGTTGACGCGGCGGCAGCCATAATGCGCCAGACGGCACATCACACACCAGCTGATTGGTGGAGAGGAGACATGTGATGAAGCCAATTATGATATGGGGAACATCCTGGGATTTTTAATGACCACAGAGAGTCAGGACCTTGGTTTAACATCTCATCCAAAAGACGGAAGAATACAGTCAAAGTTTATCATTTTTTAATTGACTGTATGCATGTTTGCTTTAAAAAGCTTTAAAATATGAATGAAAAAGGTTTGGTATTAGCAATCCATCCAAAACTACTATTATTTATTATTTGTACATTATACTATAAGTTATTCTTTAAATGGAAGTCAGTAACATCCAAAGTATCAATCAGAGAATGCATTTTTATGATGTCACTATGTAGACTTCTTACAAAGTATAAATACAAGACACTAAAGTATTTTGATGCAAAATATTAAGCCATTTTCATCAACTATATTAAATACAAAATACAAATAGCTATTTTGTGTTTAAAATACTTATTTTTTTTAACAAGTATTTTATAGTTTTACATTTTTCAATAATTACCAAACATAATAATTAAAACAAAGAAAAAAGCTAATTAAAAATATATATACACATATATAACCTGTTGTATCTTGTAACTGTTATGTCGACTTATTTTTTTTATAATAATGCACTTTAACTTACTGTACTTAATAATTTTAAGATAACAAGTTTTCTCCTTTTCTCTAGGTTTTCTAAGTATAGTCTAAGTCTACTACTCGCTTTTTAGTGCACAGGCAATATAAGCATGATTTAATTTTGCTTTCCATGACACCCAACTTAAATAATTAATAACTACTCCCTAATGCAGCAAATCTGACCTTTCATGCCTTAGTTATACACTGTCACCACAGTCATCGCTAAAATCTTGCACTCATACATATCGTACTCCTACATACACCTCGCTTAAATTTAAACACAAATTATCTCTGAAATGAAGAGACAAACCTACACATTTCTAAAAGATACAGTACTAGTATACACAAACTTTATAATCTTGACCTAACTAAAAAAATGTTTCAGGATGAAGTGGAGGTGTTTAACCTGACAGCAGTGAGGATACAGGCTCCTTTAGTCACTCTATCTGTCGGAACAGAGGTTTGTCGTTTTCAGTATCTTGGTGTGCAGCCAGGTTTTTTTCTGTTTATACTGGAGGGACTTGATGAATGTTTCATTTTAGATGCCGGTTTACTTGATGGGGAGTGACAGCAGTCAGAATCCTCTATCTCTGGGCAGTATCCAGTCTAGCTTCACCTTCCATTGGGGTCTAAGGAAACCAAGCATGCTGAGGATCAAAACTAAGCATGCAGAGCTAAGATGCATAAACATAGTGTAAGCTGACTCGTATGAACAGGTGCAGGTTTATCATTCTGTCTGTTTAAAGTGGGTGTTAGTGGGTCTCCCTCTAACAGTTTCTCTGTGCTGGTCTAGGCTGAAGCTCCAGGCAGGACAAGAGTGTGTGCAGATCGAACAGATACACACCAGCAACACGTCACTCTATGATCATCCCACTGATGAGATACAGAAACTGGTAAACACATCCTCCACAAGGATCCGCTAATGACTAGGTATTTAAAGACGTCATGTCATCATAAGAAAGCAGATTATTTTCTCTCCTTCACATAAAAGTGATCCATGCACTATATAATAATACTTTGGAGGTTTTTTTTTTTTTGACTAAACAGACTAGATCAAAAACATGGTTAAAATTTGAAATAACCTTTTCCCATATTACTACATGTTCTTTCTCTCTTTCAACAAAATTATTGTATTCAAACCAAATGTAAACGAATACCTGCATACTGTGTATTTCCTGTTCGCTCTAAATTTAGTGGTGTTTTTCCTCTTGTTTTCTTTCTTTTCTCAGGTGTTCGAAGAGATGAATTTAACAGCAGGAAGCCAAGGATCCATTCTCTTGTCTTCTCTCTCTCAGTACACCCTGCAGAGCAATAAGTGGGTTTGTATGCCTGTTTCATGTCAAAAATGTTTGTTTTTCATCTAGAAAAAGAAAATAGGTGAGCAAGCACTCCATTAACTCTGTTTTCGCATCACTGCAGTTTTCATGATGACTTGAACTAATAATATGCCTGATTAAAATTACATTTACACCCCCACCCTCCCTCCCTCCCCATGGCACATTTGATGTAATCTCAGAAGAAACATGCATTAGCATTAGTTATTTAGTTAATATCCTGTGACTTATGTGTCAAAGACTCTGTTATACCCTCAGCCGGTGTGTCTCAGGAAATACAGATGAGGGTTTTATCTATGGATGGTTGTGGTATCAACCAAACCCTGTTGATCAGTGAGAAGGTGAGTGCTTCATATCATCATCGAGAACTGTAGCACTGGATGAGTTCCTGCTTTTTGGCATGTTCAAATCACATGAAGAACATTTTATAGTGCAAAGAACCATTTGGGACTACAAAGAACCTTTTGTGCATTTAAAAAGTTCCATGGATGTTGAAAAGACCATCTACAGCAACAAATAACCTTTTTAAAGGGTCACGAAACACCAAAACACAGTTTTGGGTTGCTGACAATCATATATGTGTCCCACGCTGCTATAAACACTATTAAGACACATTGTACCTCATGTCCGTTTCATACAGCGCACTTGGTTCATTTAAGTACAGATTTCAAACTTTATGTGAATATATATATATTATGTCTGTGAAGTATACGCTGAGATTGCAGTGTGTTTATTGACCACAAAAAACTGTCGTAAAGCACACGTCTGTTACAAAAATACACAAAAGTTCCTAATATATGGAGGAAAATCTCACACAGTTCCAGTACCTAAGAAGAAGATGACTGGATTATTAAATGATTGTAGACCAGTCATATTGACATTGTTTGTTAGGAAATATTTTGAGAAACTAATAAATGAAAAATGTTAGCAGCCTTGAATCACAATAATTGAAGGAAGGAAGAGGTGTTGGAGATGGTTTTCTTTATCTTTAAAATGTGGTCCGTGTTTTAATCGTTGCCATCAGGATCTCAGATTGTAGAACAAAACTTTTTCTTTTTGTGTGTGTGTTTATTAATTTGATAAATGCTCAACTGGAAAAAATACTCCCTCTTTTTTATTGTGACATTTATTTAATGTTTGTTGTGTTGTGTCATGTTATGTGACATGTTACGTTTCATGTGACTGCTGTAAAACAAAAGTTTCCCCTAAGGAGGACAATATATGCTGACAAACTTCAGAGTTCTGTGTCATCAGTCATATTTTCCCAATTGGAAATTTTACCTCAAGGAATGATCCAATGGCTAGTTTCTATAAGTTCCTATAACTATTCAGTGTAAAAGCCCCTATATTACCGTGGATAACCCTCATTTTAGTTCATCATGTCTAGTTTCCTGCCTTGGGTATCAACAGTGTGGTTTGTACGTCTCTTTTTGTGTCATCTGTGAAAAGTAATGGTGGTGGCGTCCTTCCTGTCTTCCCTGTGGGCTGGAGCATCAGTTTTATGGCTTTATGCCATGACAGCATGGGACAACAATTCCACTCTCGTTATATACAAGCTCTGGTCACCAATAACAGATGTTTTTTTTATTTTTATTTTTTATTATTATTAATAAACAAGGTAGCTGTGTGCAAAAGCAGATGAACACTGACTCAGCTGGAAGCATAAAGCAATTTGAGGCAATCAAGGTATGTCTGAAACCATTGATCATGTCATATCCTGTATACAGAGATATCTTTCTCTTATCAAGATTTGTTAGTGGTATTTTTGCCTATTTTTTTATAGAATAGTGGTGTACCATACTGCCTCTGGGTTACCATTGTCCTCCATTTTTTTTTATCTCCAATTAGCTCTTACATGTCTAGAATGTCTTGTAGGTTTGCAGACAGGTTCAGCTGTGTTTAATTAGGGCAGGAACTAAACTCTGCAGGACACTGGCCCTACAGGAATAGGTTTGGACACCTCTGATTTAGAGTAGAGTAGCACAGCGCCATTTTCTAAACTAAAAACTGAAAAACGAATGATAGACTTTGGCTGTTTGTCATCATAGAAAGTGCAACTTGTGCTTTATGCTCCCTCAGAAATGTGTTTGAGAGCAGTTTGTTGAGGTACCTTTGTGCCAAGTTAAGCAACAAGTCAAATGCCTAGCCTAATTTATACTTCTTCATCAAGTGATTAGTGTATCCCACGGCACATACCTTGCGCACAGCAGAAGCTCAAACTCATACCATTCAGAGAGAAAAGAGACAGAAACCAACAAATGTTCAACAACTTTAATCAAAAATAAACAAAGCAAAGGTAATCTGGACTTTTCTCAGAACTCTAGAGTTATTGAAAGTATCCCCCATAGTATGCATTAAAACTAAGTACTTTTTTAATTATTATTTTTGCATTTGATTTTCCTTCTTTTAGGTCGGAGAGGCAAATGGAACATGTCATCAGCTTGGATCCTCCAAATGAACTGAGGCTGGAGCTGCGTTTGTAAAGAATTCTGGAACAGTAGTGGTTTACTACAGACTAGAGGAGGACTTTCAGAGAGGTAATATGTGTTTCTCACTTACAGTATCTTCATGTTAAACAACATAACTCTTTTCCAAAACCTATGGAGGGGCACATTTTAAGACATTCGCATTCTTAAAGTTGTTCTGTAAGTTATCCAAACCACAGTGCACACCGTGACAAGATTATTGATGTCACGATCACCAGCGATCCAGCCTGTGCAGATCGCAGGTAATCACACACATCTCATGAACTACAAATCTGCTGGTACATGGACTACAGATCCAGTCATGCAACACACACAAACACCTACTCCAAGTCACCATTTGATTACAGTCCCACAGCTGATGCTGTTCATGAACTGATTACCTGGACTATAAAGTCAGCACACAAACACACAGTCATTGCTGAGTCCTGTTTACTGTTTAGTGACATTGCAAACCATTTCCTTTGTTTTTGCTTTGCCGTGTTTTGATCCTTGCCTTGTTTATCTGTTTTCTCCTTGTCTGCTGCCTACCTTCTGATCATCTGCCTGTTTATCTGGCTGAGACTCTGGATTGCCCTTATACATCTGTTCGCTTCTGTGTTGATCATTGCTTGCCTGACCAGCTCTAATAAACCTGCATTTGGATCCTCACCTCCATTGTCAGTGTCACAGCCCATGTTACAATTGCACTAATTCCCGAAAAGGTGCCTCACTTTGTGCCTGACAGGATGATTGTTGGACAGTTTTTTTTCATGTATAGCAGTGGTTCTTAACACAGAACTTACAACTCATAAAAGAGTAAGAGGATTGCTGAATATTATTCAATAATTGATATAATAAACAATATTATTTATAGGGCGACATGGTGGTGCAGTGGTTAGCACTGCTGCCTCACAGCAAGAAGGTCAATGGTTTGAGCCCCGACTGGCTCAGTTGGCATTTCTGTGTGGAATTTGCATGTTCTCCCTGTGTTGGTGTGGGTTTCCTCCAGGTGCTCCGGTTTCCCCCACAGTCCAAAGACATACGGTACAGATGAATTGAATAAACTAAATTGGCCATAGTGTGTGAGTGTGTACAGGCTAAGCCGAAGAAAAATGAATGAATGAATATTATTGATAAATGAAAAAAAAAGTTAATATTAGATTCAGGTATTTGAGATAATGTAAGTACACAAGTCAGCAAAAGATATAACTGTTATAGTGTTTTTTGGATATTTTAATCCCAATATCTTGTTTAATATATTGTGCCTTTAAGAGACTGAAAAGGTTGAGAACCACTGATAGAGCTATCCCATAGTTCACTTATGGGGTTCCATCTCTCCCAGACTGCAGTTTTAAACAGACACATTGTGAGTGTTATATTAAATAATATAATTGAAATAGCGTTGTGGCATCATGCAGGTTACAGTTGAGCCTCATTCAACAGTTGTCAGTTTGTCTCATTCATTCCAGTGGGCTTCTTTCCTGCTGACAAGCTCCTCACTAACTGGTCTGAAGCTCGAGAATACACAGTCAGATGTGAGATGTGTCACAGGTGAGTCCATTCACAACTCCACGGTACAGCTGATACACCATTAATCATACTGTACAAAGAATATTAAAGAATAATTAGACTGGAAGTAAAGAGATTATAATACAAATAATTATTTCTGTCTAGAGGATCTTTAGATCCTTTTTTAATCCCTTAAATGCTTCATTCTTAGTCAAATAGATTCTCAGTGCTGATCATGTTAATATGTTTAATATGTGTAATTAAAATAGTAGGCTGGAAGAGATATTATCTCATCTTTATTTAACCTGCAGAGATCTTATTTCTGGGAAGGATTTTCAGAGAGAGAGAGAATATAAAGCTATACTGACTCTATGGAACAGAATTAATGACAAAAGTATTTGAAATAAAAAGCTTGTTGAATAACACTAACTGAAAACAAACAATCCATTGAATTAACAAGAGCTTGCATTTTAATGACTTGAATTTCCAGGGTTTGTATATTTTCAGCTCTTGAAACTTAAAATAGCTGGTTATTTAAGCTGTGAATATTGCAACTAAAAATATTTCATTTTCATGCTTAAATTCAGTACTTCATATTCACCTTCCAGAATTCACTTCCACAATAGTCTTTTTGCACTTTTTGTTTTCGCAAATCCACGAGAGGCCGCTGCGGATGCTTTTTGAGATCTCAAATGTCTTTCGCGAGTGCCGTTCACGCCTGCTGTTCTCGCGTAAACCCACTAGAGGCCGCTGTCTGCTGACTGTTTGGCTGGCTAAATGACTGACTGACCATCCAATCGACTGACCCACCCTCCCACTTCCCTAAACCCAACCAAAATTTTATTGATTGACCAACCCACACACTTCCCTAAACCCAACCAACAACTTTCAAAAAAAGCAATCCAGAATAAAATAAAAGCCCTCGTCTCATTTTTACCACATTTTCAGACTTTACCACATTCTCACCCTGGTATTTACTGGTTTATTTCATTATATGGATTCTGTTTTTGTCTTACCTGCTTTCTGAAAGCACTCTTCACCGGACTCAAACCCCATCATCATGGTCAACTCCACTCTGCGTCTTGAGTCTGCCGACGAAGACTGCGAGCTAACGGGACAAACAGCAGGAAAAGTCATCCACACGAGGCGATTGGTCGGCTGGTAAGAGCGAAAAGAAACGTAGTGTTTGTTTAAAAAATGAAACACAGCCATATGTACCTCTGACCATGTAATGTGCAGTCTCCAGAAACGTTCGTGGGATTACGTTTTCCCAATGAGCCTGGGTTGGTTTTAAATTATGACATACAATTTTCGAAAGGCAATTTTCAGTTGATTTGTTTCAGTTTTAATCCAAAAATTTGATTCCACAAATTCAAGAGTTCACATTTGACTGTTAAAATTCGACAATACATCCAGGAACAGCAGGAAAAGCAATAGAGTGCAGATTAACCATCTCCAGCTGCTGTTTCACCAACAGGTTGAGATAAACCAATTTAAGATTTTTAAATATGTGGAAAAAACCTAATAAAGGTACAAAAGTAGCATTTTATTTTAATATCGTATTTGGCTGAATGTCTTTAGCCTCCTTGTTAGAGCATTTGTCTCCCATGCAGGAACTGCAGGTTGGCATCCTGCTCAGAGCGGCTGGATGGGGTTATGAACCCTGGTTATTAAAATGCAAGCACTTGTGAAATCAACGCATTCATTTTTTCCAGTTAGTGCTATTCAACAAGCTTTTTATGACAAATTCTTTTGTCATTGATATTGTTCCATACTCTCTCTCACACATACTCCCTCTAGTAGCTCAATGCAATCTGGACCAGTTGGAGGCCATAGAGAAAAATCTACATCCTGAGGCAGAGCTGCTGCGTTTGCTAATCTTTAGTGCCCCCTACCTAGAGATGAGAAAACTGCAGGGTATCTTTCACAACGCTCTACGACAGCACAGACACGTGGTGAAACCACAATCTATGGGTGAAACAAGTTTTACACGACCCAAAATACTCCAAAGACAAAACTCTGAGGCTTTTTCAGCATTTACATTATTATTACTCTATTTCAGTTTAAGCTTTACTCTCTTTAATTTACAACCAGTTCTTTCATTTTAAAATATTAAAAATATGACTGCATTATTGAATATATTTTACAATGTTGCTATATGAATCAGAAAACGTTTTTTTTGAGGAAGCAACATTTTTTTTGTTAGTATTTTTTCGTTATATTATAAAAATATTCATAGTTCAGTTATCTTTTATTTTAAGCATTTTAATGTATAATTATAACTTGGTTATTTAAATTTTAATATCAACAATTTATTCAATTGAATTTTTATTTTATTTTATTTTAATTAATTTTTATTTATTTATTTATTTATTTAGATATTGGGACTCTTGACCCTTGAGTTAGAAACATTACCAAACAATGCTGCATTTTTTTTAAGCCTTGTGCTATGTTTTCGTGTCTGGTGAAGCCCGGTGGGACTTTTTTTTACACAAGTATTTACTTGATGTTTAATTTTAGTTAACAAAATTCTATCATTCTTTTTTGAATCCTATTAAAACGAGTTCAGTCAAAGTTCATAGTTACAATTGGCAGCCCCAAAAATACTACTAATAACATTTTTTAAATATTATTTTCATTCATTAATTCATTTTCCTTCGGCTTAGTCCCTGATTATCAGGGGTCGCACAATGCAATGAACCGCCTACAATTCCAGCATATGTTTTACACAGCGGATGCCCTACCATTCGCAACCCAGTACTGGGAAACACCCATTCGCATTCACACACATTACTGCCAATTTTGTTAACCCAATTCACTTATACCCCATGTTTTTGGACTGTGGGGGAAAGCGGAGCACCTGAAGGAAACCCACTTGAATGCGGAGAGACCAGAAACTAACTGGTCCAGCCGGGACCCGAACCAGCGACCTTCTTGCTGTAAGGAGAAAGTGCTATTAATATTATCTTTTTTTTTTCACATTTAACTTGTTGGGCAAGTCTTGTTTCAGTTAAGCAAGCACAGCCTTAGCTGACCTCCATCCTCCGTTTCTCTGTCTGTCTGCTGACTCCTGCAACCCCTGCTGCCCTTCTGTCTCTCTCTCCTTCACCTCCCTCTTTTCAATCTTCCATTCCTCTCCCATATGTCCCAGCTTTCCGCTGTCCCGTCACCAAGATCAAACTTTCCTTCTAGCTGCCTGTGGCTCAAATCACCATGTTTGGCAGCCCAGAAATGCTCAGCACGCTCAGGGTGAGAATGAGAGAGAAGGATCAGATGTAGCTGACCGAATTAACTGGATTTGGAATACATTTGAAATCACTTTTCTTCACGTTTATCAAATTAGGTTGAGTCTGATGCTGCAGACCTTGTGTTATCTGATCCGGTCAGATGAAGACTCAACCCTGCTCCTTCTCTCAGTCTCTCCGTCCTCACGTTTCCTGGATCGGATGTACCGTCCACTGCATACATTACACTACACAGAGCTCTCTCCACACAGACACACACTATAAGGGGGACTGCAAAGATGGACAAGCAGGTGTCAGTCAGGTCACAGAGGAAGAAATCTATTCTAAATATATTCTACATAACTGCAACAGTTTACTAAAAAAAATTAATTAAGAAATGTATGTTCTATTCAGCAAGCATGCATTACTTTCTTTCAAAGAGACAGTAAAGACATTCATAATATTCCTGAAAAGAATATTCAAAACAATGCTTCCTTTTCTGTGAAAAACAAACAAAAAACACAAATGTGTGTGTAGCAACTTTTTTGATAATCAGATTTTTTAGGACAAAATCAGCATGTAAAAGAATGATTTCTTGAGAATCATGTAACATTTCACATAAAATGACATAAAAAGAAAAAAAAACACTTTTTTGTGTATTTGTCAGTGCATTGTTTGGTCAAGTAAATCCACCCTTGTTTAAAATTAAGGCCTGTTCACAAGAAGGATATATGTACATGTTAATATAATGACAAGTATGTCAATATAGAGTCTCAATGCATATTTCGAATCATATCCATTTTATATTTGTAATAATATTGTGTGGCTGCCAGTTTACAAGCAATACGTTGCTTTAAAGAGCTAATTCAATATTTCTCTGACACGCAACAACCTGCGTTTCTGTGTGTGCACTGTGGATGTGTTCTGAGAAATCTAAATTAAGGCTTTGAAATGCATGCAGATAATAAACAATGATGTCACCTAAAACCAAACCTGTTTGGTCTCAAGAGTATTTGAATGAACCATATGGAAAGGAAGTTCTCATTTGCATTTATATACTATTTGTGGCCATTAAATATTCCATGGCACTTCTCTTAAAGAGTAGGGGTGTAACCCTGGTGTCCTGGTCAAAATCCTTCTCAGCCCTTAACCATCATGGCCTCCTAATCATCCCCATCCACTGAATTGGCTCTATCACTGTCTCTCCTCTCTCCCTATAGCCATTGTCCTGTGGCTGCCGTAGCATCATCCAAGTAGACGCTGCACAATAGTAGGGGGGTGGAGAGACCCCCTCATGATTGTGAAGCGCTTTGGGTGTATGACCATACACAATAAATGCGCTATATAAATACACATCACATTACATTATATTACAAATAAACACAAATACACGTGTGTGTTTTTCCAGCATGGTATATTTTGAGGAAAAAATGCATGGTATGGCGTGGTTTAGTTCAGCTCACTTTTGGGATGACTCACTTTTCAAACGATGAGCACATATACCATAGTCAAAAGGTAATGTATACACACTGCTGATCACAGATTGACATGAAACCGACATGAAAGACCAAACCTGCTTCCATTACCTCTATGAGTTGGTTTGTGTTGTGCATCTGTTTGTCGCTTTTACAATTATGTTGTTGCTGTATGCAGCCACAGTGATAATCCCACCCACTTTAAGTCGTACTAAACTGCAAACCAAGCACAACCAAACTCAAGCGAGCCGAGCTTTACACAGTGGAAAGCTTGTCTATATTACGTCATTAAAGTGGTCTTAGTTGTGATCCACAATCAGTAATTTATTACTTATTTGAAAAATGCTGTTATCTTTAAAGTAAAATCTTTATAATTACATTACTGGTACGAACAGGCCATAAAGCTATATATAATTTTCGGTTCTAATGGTGCCAGCTACAACAATAACAATGAAGCATTTTTTTAAACCCTGTTTTAACTTCGTTCGCAAATGAAACTTTTTACACAACCTATTTTCCCCCAAACGCAGGCAAATCATCACAAACATGGAGTATATGGAAATAAAGGCATGACTGAACAGGTAAAAATAGGCCAGTTTTGTTTACCACTCAAGATGAAACTCAAGTTGGTCACATAGATTGAAATCCAAACATTCTTTCAGATTACACCATCTTGTAACGTAAAACAGTGCTATTGTTTACCTTTTTACCTCATTGTCTGTCTCTGTGTGTTTTGGCAAGTGTTTGAGTTGTAGATCACAATTCTGCAATGCAATGTAAATTTCCTTTTCGACATTGACTAAACATCCTCCAGCTCAGCCTGTTACAGCATACACACCCCAAACTCTTACTACTGGGTGTAGATACATACAATGTAATGGTGACTGGACTTTGTTAAATGATATAACTCATTAATTCATTCATTTTCTTTTGGCTTAGTCCCTTTATTAATCTGGGGTCGCCACAGCGGAATGAACCGCCAACTTATCCAGCATATGTTTTACGCAACGGATGCCCTTCCAAATGCAACCCATCTCTGGGAAACATCTATACACACTCATTTACACATACACTACGGGCAATTTAGCTTGCCCAATTCACCTATACCACGTCTTTGGACTGTGGGGGAAACCGGAGCACCCGGAGGAAACCCACGCAACCACGGGGAGAACATGCAAACTCCACACAGAAACGCCAACTGACCCAGCCGAAGCTCGAACCAGCAACCCTCTTTCTGTGAGGTGATCGTGCTACCTACTACGCCACCGTGGCACATTTCATTTATAATTAATATAGCAAATGTGTTCATGAAAAACACTGCCAAACAGCCAGAAAGCTCCACCTTTCCAACCACAGAGTTTCGAGCAGTGTGTTTATTGTTAAAACAACTGCATAGTTCTTCATCTGTACATTCAGGTCGTTATAGGACGTTCATATATTGGCCAATTGTTGATCTCGATATTTGCCTCGTTTGCTGTGCTGGCCACCACAGGTAGAGTCACTTTTTGAGTTACTGGTTCAGCATAGACCCACCAAGTGGTTCAGAATTAGCATGTGAATCCTGCAGATCTTCTCATGTTGTTTTAATTAATTAATTTTTATTTATTTTTTTTTTTTTTGCAGTGTACCTGTACCTGCAGTCCTCGCACCTTCAGGTTTGTTTGACCTCATAGAGGAGCAGTACTACACCATTTCATCTGATGCAACTGCTTTAAAGGTATACTCTCAGATCTTATTAAAAGTAAATGAAATTGATGGCATCAACACACAGATTGCATGTGTCGAGGCATTATTTACAAAAAACGTTACAGTACGATGGGGCAACACGGTGGCTCAGTGCTTAGCACTCTCACCTCACAGCAAGAAGGTCGCTGGTTCGAATCCCAGCTGGGTCAGTTGACATTGGAGTTTGCATGTCTACCTCATGAACAGTTAACTGTTCATCTACCTCATGAACAGTTAATATTTTTCCTATTGTGCAATAAACGTAAATTACCTTCTCATACGCACTTGTACACAGCACCTTATAACAATATACAATGCATTACTTCTCCTTACGCATTTGTACACAGCACCTTATAACAATATACAATGCAATACTTCTTACGCATCTGGACACAGCACCTTATAACAATATACAATGCATTACTTCTCCTTACGCATTTGTACACAGCACCTTATAACAATATACAATGCAATACTTCTTACGCATTTGTACACAGCACCTTATAACCTGTATATTTATAACAAATCTGTACATACATTTCAACATCCAGATCGTTGGACTGACTGAATCTGTTTAATGTCTGTCGTCTTCTTTTTTTATATTTATTCTGTGTTGTCACTTGTCACTTTATGTACACTGGAATCTGCTGTAGCCAAATTCCTTGTGTGCGTGAAGCACACTTGGCAATAAAACTGATTCTGATGTTCTCCGTCTTCGCATGTGTTTCCTCCAGCTTTCCCCCACAGTTCAAAGAAATGCGGTAAAAGTCAATTCAATAAAAACTAAGTTGGCTGTAGTGTATGTGTGTGAATGCAAGAGTGTATGGATGTATACTCCCAGTACTGGGTTGCAGCTGGAAGGGCATCTGCTGTGTAAAACATATACTAGATAAGTTGGAGGTTCATTCCGCTGTGGCGAACCCTGATGAATGAAGGAACTAAGCTAAAAAAAAATGAATTAATTAAATGCAGTATGATTTTTTAATTTATAGTCATACAGTTCGACAAATATAGACATGTTATTTATGTATATCCAAACATACCATTGAGTAACATATGAAACATTTGGCCTCAAATCGTAATTTTATTGGCTGTTGAACTTGTTGACAGCGTAAAATTTAACGCAATAGTTTAAATAATTTTGGCCCTGTTTGAATTTCATATATTGCAGGTTTATTTTTAGACTATTCCATAATGTGCCTGCCTGATATTATTTGTTTGCATTTTGTAGATTAACTCAGATGTATATCACAATACTTGAGATAAAAATCTATTGCTACACTGTAAAAACAAAAAGTGTTAAGAGTTTTTGTGACTTGTTGGTGTTTTCTGTTTATTTATGGTTGTGAATTGCATTATGGGATCTTGATCTCCTGTCTTTCAACTTTTGATATTGAAAATTCCAGTTTAACCAAATGATTTTTATGGATGTTTTAGAAGTTTGAAATATTATTTATAAAAATTAATAAATAGAGAAAATGTCTGTAAAATGACAGAAAATGTCCTGGCAGTTTATAACAAGCATTTTAAACAGTAATATTCAACACTATCCCATAAACAATAAAAAATGTTAATAACTTTTCATGGTTAAAAGATCAAAGTCCCATAATGCAATTCAAAAGCATGAATAAAAGGGAAAATTAATAAAAACTTGAATACACAAAACAGCTTATTGGCAGATATTTATAGTGTAATGTTAAACTGCTACTTTAAGCCTCTGTTATTAAAGTCTCACATCTAAATTTAAACTTCTATTTACAACTTTAAAGCCTTTCAAGAAGGTGAAAAAATGAAGTGCATATAAATTAGCATGATTAGCTATGCTTTTCAAGCACATGAATCTCCCATTTACGACAATCAAAGAGTGTTTTTTGTTATTTTAGGCTTCCATTATTTAAGTTTTATGTCGGCAACAATTGTCAAAAGCCATTTGCAATGTTACAAGATGTTTTCTTTTTAACTTTTACAACGCATACAGAATAAAAGTATATATTTTTCACAAAGATTAATCTTAAAGTCTGTGTGCACTGGATTATTTCATCTTGATGACATTTTCCGTGTAGAATAGAGCAGGAGGTAGGGTTTTTAACACCCCTTCTCATCTTTCACTCAAGCTATCGAACTGATGTCATCAGAGAAGGTCTGACATTACATAGCGGACACCAATGGTTTATTATTATTATTTACAGTGGATTCACTTGCAGATTCATTTTTCATTTTATAGCTAACAATGTGCATACATATTTTGATTTTTTTTGTGGAATGTAAGCACTACTTCCAAAGCTTTCATTAAAAACGTTGACCAAACAGTGAATGAGCATATTTGTATAATTAAAACAGAAAACAATCTAGACTGTATTATTTCATATACTTTAATGCAACATTCGTGGCCAAACCTTTAAAAAAACTGTAGCATTGGCCATCTAAATAATAGACAAAATTTTAACAATAATTTATGTATTTAAGTAGAATATCTGACAAATGATGTACCACAACAGACATATAAATGAAAAAGAAACCTTTATTTAAAGTAGAGAGGGAGAGAGAGACAGGTTTGGTGATTCTACACCTCACAAGCTCTGTGTTCAGACAGCACTGCGACATTTCAAGTTTTCTGCACTCTTCTCGGTTTAGCTTTCATCTCCATTGCCCTGTTATAGATCAGAAACATGGCCTGAAATCCCCATGGAGTGGCCAATCCTGTCTCTCCTCCCGTCGTCTCCCTCATCCTTGCATACTGGTTAATGAGAGACTAGTGCTGCTTTCTTCTGAACGAGCATCCTGTTATAAAAGAACAAGAACAAAGCTTTTAGAATTCACCCTGAAATTAATTCTGGATTTCGTCACACTTCACACTAAATGGAAAATGCAGTAAAAAGCAGAGCAAGGAAAAATGGACCCTTTGTTTAACGTTTAAACAAGGTTATGAGGCATAGCATTTTATGCGGGCTCTCCTGTAAGGTGTTCATTTGATGTGCTTGGTGTTTTCAACAGCACATTACTTGCACTGTACAGTTTATTCTCTCATCTATAAATGTTAGAAATCCATGCGTTAAGTTTCATTTAATAAAACGGCTTAAACTTCAAAGTCCTCAAAGAGAAAGAGTGTGACGAACAGAGACTGCATACATATACCATATTTTCTGGAATACAAGTTATTTTGATAATCTGAAACGCAACGTGAAATAGTTAATGTTCAACAGCTCTGATAATTTAAGTTTAGTCTTAACATTTAAACTAAATATTAATCGAGAAAGCCAGCATAAATTTGTATAATTTTTTTATTTTTTTGTTTCAAAACATGTTCATTTATTGTGGTGTGAAGGAAGCTAACGGTGCTTTCACACCTAGAGTTTTGTTTCGCAACCTGGCTCATTTGCCTCCTTAGCATGGTTTGTTTGGCATATGTGAACCCCGCAATTACGCTCGGATCCGTGCCAAAACAATCTGTCCGAGATCGCCTGAATGAGGTAGCCTCGACACTATTGAAATTAACCCTGGAGCAGATGGATTGTAGTGAGAAAGCAATATAGTTATTCACTTATAATGTCTAACTGCTCATCGTCATAAATTAAAATAAGGATGCATGACAGCTAAGCGGAACTCTGACCTCTCCATGTGAGGAGAGTTTACTCGCATGTGACTTGTTTTTCCAAAAAACGCAATTTTGACAGTGACTTGTTTTCCACAAACCATGATGTGTGCGCATGTAAATATGCGGAGTAATGGTGGACATATTTGTACTGAACATTTTAGGGATGATTCTTGTATATGTAACAAATCCAGCACTTTCTGGACGATTGCAAGAGTGAGACTTTTTTTTTCTACAGCTAAGGGAAAAAGGAGACCAGTCCTAGTTTCTTTAGTCTTGTTAAGCATGTGGGGAAAAAAAACAACAACATTATTAATTTATTCTTAATTTCACATTAAAAAAATAAATAAAAAAATAGTCATTTAGAGCAGAAAGTGACAACTGGTCAAAATAAATTCATGCTCCGAGACTGAACATCAGAGTTATTTCAACAAATGTTGATATCGAAACTCTTTTAAAAGGTAAACATTGGCACTGTGTTGAAAAACATTTCTTAGTAGTTTACATTTGTTTTCATGCAGGTACCATAATTTTAACAAATCAATATCAATCTTTAAATCCCAAAATTGATATTTTATTCTCTGTTGTTTCAGTTGACGAATGAATAAAACTTCACTAGACATTATATCACTAACCTAAAGTTCTGTCATATTATTTTCTGTAAGAAAAAAATGCTCTCTTTTAAATTCATCAAACGGTAAACATAGCATGACAGATAGCTGTATAGGCATCTTATTTCGAGCAGCAGCAGAGCACGCGAAAACATCAAGCTCCTAGTTTTTGCAAATAAACTCAAGTCAACATCTCACACCTCAGTGTTTCAGTAACATAAAAGACATAAAAAACAATCACAGAATAAAATTGACCTCAGAAAGTTTTTCATCAGAGAAATAAGTGCAAAAACAAATTAATTGGTTCCCTCAATTTTGTGCAGGTCATTTTAATTAGTTTATTGCTTCTGTTGATCCAGAATTCAAAAGCAATATCTGAACTTCATTGATTTATTGTTTGTACTTTTTTTATTAACCATTATTTCAGTTACCACTGTGGATTTTATTTCTTCAATGAAACAATTTTGTCCATGTCTGTATATACTGTATACACACGCACGCGCACACACACATACACCTATCTATCTATATATGCGCATGTATGTATACATATATACAAATACATACACGCTTTATACCTCTTTTCTTGTAAATGAGCATTTTCTATCAGGCTCCTCTGATAAGGTTCAGAAGTTTCATTTTATATGTAATGATGAGGTTATTAGCTATTACAAAAAATAAGTTTTCTTTTTTCAAAAATGTCACTTTAGACAATTCTTTGTTTTATAACAAGGTAGATTTTCTTTTGCGTCAAAACCAGCTAAATCCACTTCTGCTTTTTATGCAAAACCCTCTAAATCCACCTACTGGAACAAGACAATAAAGTTGCAATTAGAAATTATTTTACCAAACATAAAACACATTACACAAAACAAGTAAATCTGTCAAGTAGTGGCAGTTTATTCCACTGTGATAAACCAGGGAAAAAGCAGAAGGAAAATGAATGAATGAAATCTGTCAAGTGCGTGCATTAACATTAAAACTGACTTTTATTAAATCTTAATCTGTTGTCATTTCTGGTATTTGGGATTTAGATTTACTGTAAGTAGAGCAGTGTAAACATTGCAAACATTGTAAACTAAGCTTGGTAGATTCAAATAGTGTAGTGTAAAACATTATGAAACTTCAATATCTGTGCATTGTCCATTAATATAAAAGGCTTATCAGACATATAGACGTTTATAGAAGTATATACACACACACACACAATTCAAATTGTGGGCAGAGAGCTAAATAATTAGATATTGGTGAGTGAGACAGAAGCAGTCTGTTTGCACCTCTGCTGAACTTTGTGCCAGCAGGACAGTGGGTTTCGAAGCTTCAACCAATCATCAAGCTTTAGCTCAAGAAGAGCACAATGATCGAGTGGGAAACACTAGGGTGGTCTGCGTGGGCATGTTGCCATGGCGCCGGTACATTTACAAGCGCATGTATGTGTATCTCTGATCTATGAGTGCACTTCCAGCCATATTTCTCCCACACAGAACCATGAATTCATTACTCATCTTCTGAAGGCCGTATTTTAAGGTGCTAGAGTGACATGTACTGACTGCTGCTGGAAGGAGGAAAAGCCCACTGTGGGATTCTGCTTGTGGAATCACATTTATCAAAGAAAGGCACAGAAAGATCGACAAGATGGGTTCTTTCATGCTTTGGGCGACTCAAATTATGTAAATGATGAAGTGATACCTTCTGTGAGGCGAGCCTTTCCTCCAGTGGGCTGGCAGAGAACAGTGGAGCATCCTACACACAAGACCACCGTCTGAGCGTGACTGAACACCGTAGTGATCTTATAACAGCCTGCAAAGAGAGAATGGCCCATAGTCTCAAACATAAAAGCTTATAATCCATATGCAGGACTAGCAATAGTGCACAAATTAAGCAGCATTCAATTAAAGTCCATTTTGAGTGTAAACACAGCTCCAATGGAGATCACACTTTGTCATAGTAAGAAAAACAAATACTGTAGGAGGTCAATGGGTACAGGTTAAGTATTCTTGAAATATCTAGTAGATAAGAATAATAGTAAAATGAGTAAAATTTGTGGTAGAATTGTTTATTTTTGGGTGAACTATGCGTTTAAGGATTCTTGTACCATTGTCATTTTGTCCAACCTTTAGATGACTGGCTAGTTTGAGTCATAACTTAAAGATAGTTCTTAAAAAAAATTAAAATAAAATAAAAAACATTTTTTCTGACACAAAGGCTGCGGTATGTTTTGCTCTGTGCAGCTCTATGAAGAACTTTTTGATCATAGTGGTCATGTTCGTCAGCAGATGTTACCTGGGCATTTGACATCCATAAAATAAGAGTTGGGACTCTGTACGAGACGCTTCTTCTTGTGTCTTCTCTTCTCCTCCTCTGGCGTCGGGTGCAACAAATCCTTCGCGAGCTGAAATTGACGAGAGATGGCGAGATGAGTGTCAGTACATCAGCTTAAGTTGAGAGTTTGTGTGTCATATTTTTCTTGCCATATTACACTACAACCAACATACGTTATCAGAATAAAAGAACCCATATAATCCTAAAGGGGAGTGATCTTTAGAAAAATGACCCTGTAATTAAGAAAATTAGGCGTAGTTTTATATGGCATTTGTTTTTATATCATGGTAGTTAATTGGCTTTAATAATCAATAACCGTGGTTTATCTCATTTTGCTGTAAATCTCGTTATAGAAAAGACAGCCAATACAAATCAATTGTTGTACAACAGGAAACACCTTTAAATTGCTATTTTTCTTTAATAATTAAGTTTAATCTTTGTAAGGGCTTCGTATACAACATGGTATCCCAGATCAGCTGACTGTCAAAGAACAGACAACAAAGACACTACCTATTCGTGACATACATCTGTACAGGGGCACATCTGTAAGAGGGAGAGCGTCAAAAATTCCACCTTCAAAATCGTAGTTCAGTTCACTTGACATTTAACTTCTAAATCTCAACCCTATATCATAGATTTGTTTTATTTGTGCAATAAACGCGATGCTCGCCGTGCGATTTAACGTAACTGTACGCGGCCATCTTGTCGTTTCATATACAAAGCACGCGCTTCGCTCCTTTCTACCAAGTTTATCCCACAAAATAGATTATATTAATGTATCGTGGCCATCAGATCATAATAACAAAAGCCTCCCCTTCTCGATCGATGCGATTTGATCTACGAAGAAACGGTGATTTCGTTATAAATTGACTCGGTTTTGTAAGCACGCACTTACAGGCATGTTGGCGACAGCGGAGCAGCAGCCGAAAAGGGGGGGCTACCGGAAATACATGGGGCATATGAACGGGGCTCGAGAGCAGGGGCAGGAAATAGTGTTTAATAATAATAAGAGCGTTTCTGCTGAACTAGTTCACGAATACTGAGAATTCTGTGAATAATGTTTAGAAAGTGTTTCATAAATATGCCTCTTAGTGCTTTATAAACTATGTCAACTAGCATACCTAAAAGCGACATTCAGTATTCATAGTTTGGTGTGTTATTATAATGTATAATAGGCTATATTATTGCAATCATTTGATTATAGTAACATTTTAAAATCTATTTTTATAATTAACTTTGTAATTATATTTTATCACAAATGTATAATAACAAATGCTGTTTTGCTTCGTAAAACGTAATAAAATATATGTATAAAAATGATTGAATAAAGCATTAAATGAAAAACTTTATCGAAGTAAAATGAAATAAGTGTAAGAACTGATACTGCAATGAAAATAAAATTAAACATACAAGTATAAAAAATACCAGTGAGATGTTAATGTTTTTGTAATAATTTCAGTAATTCTTTTGCACTTTCATTAATTAACTAAACTTAAGCAATTAAAATCTAATTGAAAAAAATATGGGAAACCTTGCTAACTGAAAATAAGTATTGAAATACCAAAAGAAAAAAAAGTATATTGAATAGCCTGTTTCTGAACAAAAACTAATCAAATTGACAAAAAAAAAAATTACTAAACTGAAAAATGTAATTACATTGCCAAATGAAAAACAGCAAACACTACAATATAATGAACACAAAAAACAACATTGCATTGCTAACAAATTCCTTGATGTTCTGCTAGCTAGTAAAACAAGCAGCGCATATGTTAACGTGTAAAGTCATAGGGAGACAATCAAAAGAATGATAGTTCACTTAACAATTACAAAGTTTTCATAATTCACACACCCTTTACTTGTTTGATGTTTTCTTCTGTTGAACAGAAAAAAATTGATTCCCATAGTAATCCATAGTATTTCTTTTTCCTACTGTATCAACAGTTAGTTTACATGTTTTTTTAGCTTTCTTCAAAATGTCTTCTTTTGTGCTGAACGGTAGAATCAACTCAAAAGGTTTGGAACATAAAGTATTGGGTCAGTTTAAATTTTGAGTGAACTATCCCTTCAAATGTGCTTTTTTTTTTAAAGAGTATTTTAACATTATTATCTGTTTTTTGAAAAGGCCTGAAATAGAATATATTATGATTTTCAGAATGTGTGATCTAAAAAATAAGCTACATTTAAAATTGTAAAAAATAGTAATAATAATAATAATGTCTGTGTTCAGACATTCTAAAACAAAGCCAGCTTCTAATATCAAAAACAAACCAAAAATGACCCAAAACAAAAATAAGATTTTTTTTTTTAGTTTATGGGTTCAATGGGTGCTTCTTTTCTGCATGTCGTGTGCTGACGGCGCCCCCTGTTGACCAGCGCTGCTAGCTGTTTTCCTCGACACTGCTTTATTAAACCTCTCCCTCTATCGACGTCAGCTTTTGGGAACTCGGGCAAGGGAAAGTTTAGGGAGAAAAAAAACTCTGCTGTTGTCTATGTATGGATGAATACTGAAAGCTTCTCATACAGGAGCGAAAACTAGCGCAGAGGAGCCCGAAATGGCGAATGCGTGGCATCCGCAATGAATCAAACCGCAGACGCGTTTTAAGGTGTTCTGAGCAAACCGTTGCACTTTTAGTTTCTTGGATTTTTAAAAAAAACTCTCATCCTTTTGGACAGAGACAACTAAGCAGAAACCGAGTTCACCGGCGGCAGTTTTCCAGAGAAAAGAAACTCATGAAGGACATTTAGCACTCGGAAGGATTTTAAAACGCCGCCCGTATCTGTGAAAGAACAAAACAGCGGAAAAGTATTTTAAAACTTGCTAAAACACACAGGCGAAACGAACAATGGCAAAGAAGTACGACTTCCTCTTTAAATTGTTGCTTATTGGCGATAGCGGTGTTGGCAAGACCTGTTTGATCATCCGTTTTGCGGAGGACAATTTTAATTCAACGTACATATCAACCATCGGTAAGTGTGCAGAATGAACCCGTTTTCTGTTGGTGTTTGATACAGTGCGACGTTTCTCTCTGCTGCCAAGTTTCTAGCTTGTAAAACAAGTGCTACCCCAAGTGTTTGTTCATGTCAGTACTAGTCTTAACGTCATCTCATTCCAGCCTTCCCCAGTCGAGCTCAATCAGTCTGCGGATCGTCCCGTGTTTTCCTCCTCCTCCTGACTGCATTTCCGGGCCTTCACTCCTGCCAACCGCAACCTGCCCCTCTGTCTCTTTTTTCAATCTCTCTCCCCCCTCTCTTTTCTGCATCAGATGAAGGCCATTCTCCGTGGAATTTAGTTCATTCAACCAGATCTCCAAATGACCCCCTCCTTCCCTTTCCCCTGGAAAAACTTGCCAGGGTGTTTATTAAATCATCAGTGCAGTGATTGTATCTTAGTATGGCCGCCACTATATTACTGAATGTAGTAGACCCGTTCAATGGTCATCTTTTATTGCTCCTCTTGGGGTTAAATATGATCATCCTTTCCTTCCTGCCCCTCCTGTTTTATCTCTCTTTCCTATTTTTCTTTTTTTCCCCCCTAGGTATTGACTTCAAAGTGAAGACCATTGAGGTGGAAGGGAAGAAAGTGAAGCTGCAAGTATGGTAAAAAAAAATATGTAGCCTATTCCATAGCTTGTATGATATATGATTGTAGAAAAGTATTTTAATAAATGTGACTTCTGCTAGTTTAGAATTTTCACAAAATTTCTATTTAGTTGAGTCTCAGTGCTGTATAAAACAAACAGGACACACCACTACACAATCCTAATACTTTAATGACATATAGTTTAGTGTTTGTAGTTGTTAGCCATATAGTAGTGGTTTTAAAAGTAGTAAAAATTATTATTTTGAATTTGTTGTTGTACAGTTTATGTTTTCTGCTTTAATATTAATGTAAATAATATTTTTATAAGTAGTTTGAAGCACATTTCTGAATTTTCATTGCCAATCTTATACCAATTGTAATTGCTGTTTTGGTTCAATTTAAACGTTCCACAACCATCACAGAGCCCTGGGGATTGGAGAGACGCTAGCTTGGCCTCTCCCTGATCCTGATGTAAATTAATTTAAATGAAATCATCTGCCTCTTTTACAAAAACCATGATGCATTTGACTTACTCTATGTCAGTCATCTACTGAACAGAATGTTTAGAATAACAGCATGTATGTAAAACACATATTTTGTAAAATTATAAATGTCTTTACTTTTTTATTTTATTATGTGTCAGTTTCCTCAAAACAATGAAGCAGCTCAACTGTTTTCAACATTGATAATAATCAGAAATGTTTACTGAGCAACAGAGCACATCAATGTTTCTTTGGAATTGTGACACTGAAACTTGTAGTAATGATGCTGAAATATTAGATTTAGAATACCAGAATTAATTGCATTTTAAAAAATATACGCATATAAAACAGTGGTTTTAAAATAATAATTAAAAGTATTTATATTTTTACAGTTTTTAAATTGTGTTTATATACTGTATGTGTATATATATATATATTTTTTTTTTTTGGCTGTAAATCCTGCTTATTTGATGAATCAGAGAAATTATATTATGCTTTATTATATCTATTCAGTGAAAACTCTTTACATGTGTACAGAATGTCTGTGTAAATATGCTGTGTACACAAAGATTCGAGACATGTCTTCAGCTTCTGTTCTGTGAAATCTGTAAGCTCAGTGTTAATATGCCAAAGGTGGAGTCCTACAGAAGTGAGCCGGAAGTGCAAAGTCCACCTGATGTAAAACATGCAAATTAAACATAATCAACTGAATGTTGTCAAATAAGTCACCTATCATACTTTTTTTTTCTCCCAACAGTCCTCCTTTGTGCTAAAAATTTCTTTTGTTACTAGGGACACAGCAGGGCAGGAGAGGTTTAAAACCATCACTACTGCATACTACAGAGGGGCCATGGTGAGACAACATATATAGAAATAATACTGTAAAATCTAAACCTACATAATATGTAATTACTGTGAATCCAAGATTGATATGATACTTAAGTATGTCATTCATACACATGATGGTAATGGGGTTTTATTTTAATAATCTCTTTCAGGGCATCATTCTTGTGTATGACATAACTGATGAAAAATCCTATGAGAATATTCAGAACTGGATGAAGAGCATCAAAGAAGTAAGAGAGAAAAAGGAAAATTATAAAGACTATCTTTTCAATACCATACATTTATGCTAGATTTGACGTTTGCTTCCTTACATATGTATTTAATATCTACAACACATCTAAAAGCAATTACTACCAGGTTCCACAACCGAAAAGATGTTTAAAATGAAACAAGTTTAATAAAAGCGAGTTTCAGTTCTTTATATACGATGCCATAGAAAGCACAACAACGGTGCCTTGTAAATACAAATGGGGCCTTTTGTTAAAAAAAACAAGTCTCAGTTATGAGAAAAATGAGGAAGTGAGTACATTTTTGTATTCTGTTTCCAGAATGCATCAGCAGGTGTAAGTCGAATGTTACTGGGTAACAAGTGTGACATTGAGGCCAAGAGGAAAGTCTCAAAAGAGACTGGTGAGAAGGTATGGTGTATGAAGGTTCACAACACATGCCCTCCTCTCTATTTTTGCTATGTGGACATTTGACACGTGAAATGAGTTAAATGTCTTTGATCATTTTTTTCCATGTTTACAACAAACACAAATCCTGTTTTCATGAAAAGTTATCATTATCTTTTCATTCATTGTAGCTCGCAAAGGAACATGGTATTCGATTCTTTGAGACTAGTGCCAAATCGAGCATCAACGTTGAGGAGGTATGGACTTAAAGATTTCAGATATATTCACAAAGTAATGGCCTTTTCTACTTTCAGTTTTGTAGTTTCAGTATACAGTAATCAACATTTGAAGCGGATCAAAAAAAGTTTTTCAAAATTGTCCTAAGACATATTTTTATTTATTTTGGCGCATGTACTCGTGTGTGTGTGTTTGTGTGTGTGTGTGTGATCAGAAACCTAGGGTAATGGCAGCATGCCATCTTAACCAGACTCGGGCAAATTCTGCCTCTCTTTTCACTCTGCCCCAAAGCCCCAGTTGGCCCTCTTTAGCCCAATGTATTCGTCGGGCCGAAAAAGGCCGGCCACTGGCCCCGAGGAAGCCCCGCTTTGGCCTGATCAGGCCCAGGAAGGGACAGTGGAAACGCAACTGGCCCTGGCACGCTCGCTTTAGGCGCGATAGTGGAAACGCGGCTAATGGGTGTTGTTTAGCAGGTTTAGAACAACTTGGATAAAAGGTTTTGATCCTTTTCAAGTGTTGACCACTGTGGTTTATAAATTCTATAGCATGTTCTTACAGTATTTGACATATTTTATGTTTAAATATCAAGAGTCCTGTGCAATTTAATGTGTTACATTTTATATTTGGTCAACATTTTGACAAGACTTGTCTTTCTCTCTGTAGTCTTTTACTTCTCTTGCTCGAGACATTTTGCTGAAGTCAAATAAGAAGCCGGTGAGTTTTCCATGATTCTATACATACAGTAGATCAAATTGAAAATGAATGGCTAATCTTGATGGCATTTTGTTGGCTATTTGATGGCTTTTGTTGCACAGCTAGTGTTATTCAGCCAATGATGAACTTTTGGTTAAAAGCTTAATGTGACCATTTTCAATTTCATATGGTTCCTTTCACAGCATCGATGTTGTAATGTAATTTAAATATAGTCAGTTAAATAGACTTAAGCATCCATTTGGTTGTTAAAGCGTAAAAACAGACGAAATTAGGGGCCTTTATAATATAATTTAATGCAGGGCTTCTTATTTGGTCTGATACCCAGTTTATATCGTATTTCAGTCAGGCAGTGAAGATCACTGTTTAAAAAGAAATCAGATCTTAAGCATAGCAATTTTGTATGGGATGACATTGTATTATAAAAAGGTTCTCGTATGGGACTTTTAGAAACATGTTTTCTGAGACTAAGATGGGAATTTATACTCTGATTGATGGATTTATTTATTTATATATTTATGAAAGACACTGGATGCAGTTGTTGTTTTTGATGCAAAAGCTACATTGCAAATTCTCTTTACATTACCATCTGTGTCAGTACTGTATGTCATAAATAGAACAAGATGAGTTTATTGTTAGAGGTTTGTTACTTGACCTTACTCTGCAATGTGGAAGTGCACTCTTCTCTGCGATTTTTGTTAACTTCCTATTCTTTTGCCTATGGGGAAACGATTAGGAATAATAAACAGCAGAAAATGATCAAACTCCTTGCTCTACAAACAATCTCGTTTATGACAATTCATTATAAATATAATAATAATTTTAAAAATGTGCAAGATCAAGCAGTATAACAAGATGTCTTTTTACAGCTAAAAATCAGTGAAAGTGACTGGTTTCGAGCCAATAAGGTGGCTGTACCCGCCCTTACCTGAAAGATTAACGACAACGAAGGTGTTTTGTTATTATTTGAAGATACCAACCAATATATGAGTTTACCAATACTGTTCTCAGTATTTACCATAATAGGATATTATATCCACATTATCTTATGGGTTTTTTGGGGATTTGTTGGGAGAGAAAAGACAACAACATCCAGCTCAGGCATAGTATACCTAATTTAGCTGTAATTAGTATAATTAATATTACTTAACATTACAGCCATCAGTGGACAAATTAAACATGTTGCATAAATGCTAATGTGTCATTTATGCTGCATGGATTCAAGAAATAGGGATAAACCTGCAGAGTCATGAAGATAATCCAGTATACTATCCCTTTAAAGATGTAACTTTACGTAAATTAAATAATACAGCCATGATTGAGCGTGTGTTGTAAAATAAAAGCGCTTGATTTCATTATTCTCTCAAGTGTTTATGCTCATCATTAGTCTTGTGAAGTGGCTCTCGTATTGCCGTTTATTCACTTGATGCTCAGGAAATGCATCGCATGTTGCATTTTAGCAAGATTCAATTGTTTAAAACATCTTACGTTAGATTACATTTACAGTTTAAATTATTATATAAGTATTGTTCCACTAATAGTATTTTAAATAAAAACATCTCTATGGAAATAAATCTTTTTTTCCATGGCTTAGTTTCAGACTAGTTATTGTAAAGGTATAGATGTGAATTGTGAATTATCTGGTTGACTGAGAGGACGTGTGTTTGCTTGAGTGTAAAAAGCAGTATAGAGAGAGGTAAACAGCAGATGTGTGTGAGCAATAAATAAGAGTGGTTTTGTATGGAACGATGGAGTTGTTTGTGCAAATAAAATGGTAGTTTATTAAAAGTTTTTTTGTGGCATCATGTTATACCTTGAAAGTGATTTTTATTCTTCTATGAGAATCACCCAAAAATGAAAATTCTCATAATTTATTTACTCTTTACTTATTTACTTACCAGTTTGAGTTTTCTTTTCTCTTTTTTCCCCTTTTGAACCCTGAAGAATGTTGGTGACTTTAACCATTGATTTCTATGGTATTTGTTTTTCCTACTATGAAAGTCAGTGGTTACAGGCTTCAAACATTCTACATTATATCAAATTTTTTGTGTTCAACAGAAGAAAAAAAAATTACTTACACGTTTACTTTGGAAGTAAAGGGTGAGTAAATGACAGAAATATGTCATTTTTGGTTGAACGATCTCATCAATTATTTTTCTTCTAACCCTTACTCTCACTAAATAATTGATTTTTAATCTACTTATATCATGTTGAAATGTAGTGTCCACACTCTTAAAACAAACGGTTCTATATAGAACCAAAAACGGTTCTATCGAGCGCTTCATATATGGAACCCCAAAAAGGTTCTATATAGAACCATTTTAAGGGTTCATTAAATAGAACCCCAAATGGTTCTTTGAATTCAAGTTAGATGGTTCTATTTAGAACCATTTAAGGGTTTTTTTTTTATTATTGAATTATTGTTACTTATTAATGAATAAAAAATAAAACCAATCCAGACAATTCAAATTGTTTAAATTTATTCAATTCATTATACAAAATATTTTTTAAAATATTTAAAATTGCACCTCTGTATACTTTGCATTGGACAGCAGATCTACCTTAACAGTTTAATGGCATTTTACAATGTAATTGAAATGATTTCACTTTTCTAAGCTTTTTTACTGTTTGAACAAATACAGTGCTTCACTTTCACACATGTCTAAAATGAAGAGAAATATATCACAATGCAGATAGAAACAATACACAAACAATCAAAACATTAATTAAATAACACTACAATTTCAAAAAGTGGATGGTACCTGCATGTATTGGTCATCACAACATCCATTTTTATACATAATTTAATAAAAAAACATTACTAAAACATTGCAAAATGATTAGACAAAACACTGCAAACAGCCATTTCACAACCTGTAGCATGTCCATGTCAGTCAGCCTCTCTTATAAGGTAAATAGTTTTGTCCATGGGTGGCACAGTGGCTCACTGGTTAGAACTGTCACCTCACAGCAAGCAGATCACTGGTTCGAGTCCCGACTGGGCCAGTTGTCATTTCTGTGTGGAGTTTGCAAGTTCTCCCAGTGTTCTTGTGGGTTTCCTCTGGTAGCTCCGGTTGACCCCACAGTCCAAAAGCATGTGTACGGTATAGGTGAATTGGCCATAGTGAGTGAATGTGTGTAGATCTATGAGAGAGTATATGGGTGTTTCCAAGTGCTGGGTTGTGGCCGGAAAGGGCAGATTAGTTGGTGATTCACTCCACTGTGGTGCCTCTGATAAATGAGGAAGTTGAAGGATAGCGAGTGAGTGTTGTCCATTGTAATGCTGACACTTCAAGTCTTGGTGGAATCAGGAGAGCTGCTGAATCCTGGATGGTGTAGGACCTTTGGATTTCTGTAAAACAATATTTTAATGTTGAGTACTTTTAACCAATTAACATAAGTCATCAAATAGAATTACAGTTATAATTAATACAATTAAAGTGTGTGTGTGTGTGTGTGTGTGTTTGGGGCAAATAGTATGTAGTATAGGGTGTAGTTACCTTCTGCGGTTTCCGCTGCTGGTCCAATGAAACTGTCATGGAGCACTTCCTTCTTTCTGTCCCTTTTTGGGCCATTTCTTTTAAAGATGTTTCTGTGTTCTTCACCAAGTTTTCTAAGCAGCATCCTAAATGCAAAAAACATTTTGGTTACTTCATGTGTAAGTTTTCAAATGACATATTTTCAGCAATACAAGTTTCTTAAAGTCATCATGGACGCAAAACTATTTGGCACACAATGTAACAGTGTTTACTCACAAGCTGTGGCACTCCAAGAAGAAGAAACTGCTTCATTAGTTCTGCAAACCACTCCATAATCTGTACTCTGGAAAAGGGTGTTTCATTCGGTTCTTGACTTATGAGTATCTGGTGTCGCATTCCAGGTCCATCACAATCTGAGGTAGAAAGACAGCATTTTAGAGTGTGTAAATATGAATTTAAACCACAGAATTAATCTACCTTTGGCATCAAATGTATTGAACTGAACTTGCCTTGTGTTAAGTTCCTCAGAGTACAGTTCACTTCCTTTTCATCCCATTAATTTGTTTCATTTTGCAAGATGATAGATGAGCTCACCACTGAAATCCTTTCATTTTTAAATTTGTTTTGCAGACATTGCAACAAATCCTGTAGGCAAATTTACACTTTCTTTTAAAACATATTTTCTTTGCAGGACTTTTTAATAAGCAATGACCTTAATATTTTCACTGTACAAACAGCAGCAATAAGTAATAGAACATTTTTGTGATAAATATATTTCAGTACACAACAACCAAGTCTGACATATGCATGTTATAAAATACAATATTTACCAGGTGTCCTTGTTGATGATAATTGTGTCACAATTATGGATGTAACGCATGTCCTTCTTTAAGCTTTTATAATATTCATTTCATAATACTTAATACAGTTTGTTTAGAATTAAAAGCAATAATACATACCGAGCACAAGATTTACGATGCAGTTCAGTGTCCAGGCT
>CAIGQQ010037975.1:3343188-3365177 GCA_903798035.1 Danio albolineatus | reverse complement strand
TTCTCTTCTCTTCTCTTCTCTTCTCTTCTCTTCTCTTCTCTTCTCTTCTCTTCTCTTCTCTTCTCTTCTCTTCTCTTCTCCATGTGTTCCCACGAGTCATGACATTTCTGGAATATTGTGGAATTTTAGTCTATTCCAGATGTTAAAAGTTAGGATTTTTTGGTCCATTTATTATTATTTTTTGTTTAAAATTTTACTTAATAAATCATAAAATATCATTTTAGTCTATTCTGTATTTTTATCATCCCACTGTTTCACACACAGTTTTATGGTTAGGCTAATTTCAGCACCGTTTTATTCCTTTCACTCTCATCAACTGCGTTTTCACAAGGGCAATCCCTTAATGCAGTCAACAGACTGGACCTTTTAATTAATGCAGTCATGCCTGTATATTAATTTTAAGAGCGTTGGCTTCAAAATAACCATTTCAAAGAATGGGTGTTTAAAAGTAAACGGAAGAAAAGGTAAATGTAAAATTTCTAACATGCTATCGGGCAATCAAGTATGGGAGATAAAGCACTTCACAGACACGTGAACAGTTTTTTTTTGTTGTTTTTTCTAAATCTGAGATAAATTATCCACTGTTGTTTTAATAATGGCTATTAAAGTCCTCCAAAGTTATATTCAAAGTAAAACCATTTTATTATTATGCAAACAGCAGCCTGTTTTTCCATCCATTAGTCAGTGGTAATAAGGGAACAAGAAATTTGATATTTGGCTTAAAGTGGGAACCATGCTCTTCTTCTTGTTCTTTTTCTTGTCATCAAATAATAGCCGCGTGTTTGTTCCAGGTGGAGAATCGTCTGTGTCTTTGCTGTGAGCCCAAGTCATGCTCTCTAAAGGAAGACGATACTCTAGTGCTCTACCAACATAAAGACTGCCATGCTGTGCGTCACCAGCTTAAGGTTTGTGCTTTGACAAATTGTAAACAACTTTAAGAAAGTTTTATTTCAAGCCTGAAATGAAAGGTTGGACAATGTAAAAAAGTGGGTTTACACACAAAAGGGAACTTGTGATACAACTTATAACTCCTTAAGCAGCAGTTATGTCACATCAACAAAATTTCATGGGCCAAAAAGATAGATTGTTGCGATATATCATAACTCACTTTCATATCAAGCAGCTTTCTAGTTGGAGCGACGCAGTGAGTTTACTTGAAAACCTGTTTACTTGAGCCTGTTGCAGAACCTTTGTGGGGAAATATTCAGCCATATCCAACATTTCTTTTTGTTTTAAGAATTATTTTTGGAAGTTTTGCCTTTTAATTATGATAGGAATGCACGTTGACAGGAAACAAAGTTACAGAGATAGGATTGGAAAAGTCCTGCGAGTCAGGATTCAAACTTTGTGATACCTGCAGCACAGTTCTGCTATATGTTGAAGCCCTGACCACTATGCTATTGGCACTGACATTTGCAAATAATAACACAAAAAGGGCAACTAAAACATTAAATGCAACATGAAATACAGTATCATCATACAATCAATATATTCCAATGTATCAAACTTCTTAGTATTTTATTTTAAAACACACTCTAGTATTTTATTTTTTACAGTGCTAAATGTTTTGCTGGCCAAACTGTGCATAGAGCACTTTTTTGTTTTTATGGGGATGTCTAAACTTTTATCATATCATACTTCACATTCAGGTGTCTGAATATGCTTGAGTTAAAAGGGATAGTTCACCCCAAAAATGACAATTTGGTGTGAATATTTTAGGCCTAATTCCATCCAAGATGTAGGTGATGTTTTTTTTTGTTCAGTAGATCATTAAAGGGACCATTCATTCATTCATTTTCTTTTCGGCTTAGTCCCTTTATTAATCCGGGGTCGCCACAGCGGAATGAACCGCCAACTTATCCGGCATTTGTTTTACGCAGCGGATGCCCTTCCAGCCACAACCCATCTCTGGGAAATTAAAGGGACCATATTTTACCTATTTTACAAGGTGTAAGATAAGTCTTTGGTGTCTCCAGATTTTAAATGTAAAGTTTCAGCTCAAAATTTATTATACAATGCAAAATACATTAATTTTGGCCTCAGAGCAGTTAGCTGTGGCTTTAATAGCTGATTCTTCCCACCCACTGTTCCCTCGTGTCTGCTTCTCCTGCATTGTGTCAGATAAACAGCAGTCAGTGACAGAGACAGACTCGGATGAAGCAGAAATCCTGCTCATTAGTCAATAATACCGAGTGGGTTTATTTGATTTATTTGTGGTGGAGTTTATTCAAGCCTTTCTGAAACAATGAGTGACACACAAATGCCGTTACAATATTTGTAGTGCACACACACTGACACACACATGCAAGTTTACTGACACCAATGCGGCTGTGGTGATTCCATCGATTCTGAATTACACTGTGTTTTTACAGTCTTTAATTTATTACAAACATGCTCTGTTTTAAGTATATTTTCAACTTTTAAAACTCATTCTTGAGGTGCAGCTAATCACAGAGAGTTGGCACAGATCTTTTAATCCCAGTTTCTTTGCAAATCCTGTTCTGTGGACGTTTATATAGACTGTAAAAGATATGGACCTAGTATCCGTGACAGCACCCATAGATTTCTGAAGAGTGCAAATAAAGCTACAAGTTGACGTGGTCAACTGTCGCCATTTTGTTGGCTCTGTCATCGTGCCGACCGAAGGCAACAAAAAAAGGACAAAGAGGCGGAGCGTGAGCAGAGCTACAGGTGCCTGCTAGCATTATGCTTAGATGGGATTTTCTTTGGGAAATATGCTTAACACTTCATTATCTGCGACTCGTTTGTGTTCTGACCACTTGTGCTTGGTTGTTTACTATATAAATAAAGTGTTTAGTCTTTTAAAAACACTGTTCTCTGAGCCACTAAGCATTGTTTTTATGACATTTTTCTACAAAACACAAATTACTTCCAAATACTTGTATATGCAAATACTAAATGCAGGGCTATTTATGAAATCCAGGCATAACACTGTATGGCAATGTTTCAGACGACTGTTCTATAGCCTAGAGCTAATCAATCTATCAGATTGTGGAGTGCAATCAAGTTCTAAAGAAAATTTTAAATTATAAAATATCTTAAATAAAACAAATACATTTATAGATATGATGGAGGCCACGTGAATGGTTTGTGAGCACAATTAAGCGCACAGCATGCCATATTATCTGATAATTGTAAGAAATAATCCCAAAAGGCAGTTGACTGTGTAAAGCCACATAAAAAATAACAAAAATACAATGTATATGCCAAGTTCAGCGATTAATCAGCCGGAATCAGCTGAGGTGACAGCTGAGACAACCAGCGAGACCTAGCTGTCATTCAAGTGGCCACACCCTTAATTATGCAGACTCAATATAACTTAATATAAACGAAACGGATGAGTTATAAAACAATTCACCCCCTCACAGTTGTCATGAACGGTCATATAAGTTATATACACCAACATCTTTTTTTTGGACCAGGCTGTAAACACATTTTCATCTGCTGTAAAGTTGAGCAATTTAACATTGGGGTCAATAGAAGTGTCCTCTATTTTGAAAATCACTTACATGGCCTGAGGGTGAGATAGAATGAACAGCAAGTTTACTTTTTTGGGAGAATCGTTCCTTAAAACATTATTAACTATTATCATTATTATTAACAGTATGTATTGTGCATTTGTGCAGGATCTGCTGTTTAGCGCGTGTGGCCTGAGTATTCTGTCCACCATTATCTGCACTCTGTCCACGGTCACCTGCAGCATTCATATCTTCTCTCTTGACCTGCTGCACCTGGTGAGACAAAAAACACAAAATACAAAACACTGAAATAGTATTTTCCTTTTATATGTTACAGTGCGTAGATAGACTCTTCACCCGTTCTCTCATTCCACTCTGGTTTTTTTTTTATAGCTGGCTCCTCATCGCTCTCGCTCTGTCAACCCAGAATGCACTACTCCACAAGATGCATTTCTCAGTAACATGATGGATTTCGAGGAGTTTGTTCCACCCATTCCTCCGCCACCATACTACCCTCCTGAATACACTTGCAGCTCTGAGACTGATGCACAAAGGTGAAAACACACACACACATTTGTTTTTCTTTTTCATAATGTTGGGATATGTCTTTAAGCTGAACACAAATTATGATTTTGTAAGAAAGAATTTCAGGATTTTTCTGTGTCATTTATTGAATTTTTCTATAATATTCGAATATAAAACATTTATACGATTCAAAATCCATATTTGGCAGATTCAGAGTAATCTGCACAAACCCAGCAGACAAATAAGATCTTCTCTAGTGTAACAATCAGTGCTTTCCAGACGAAAAATAAGTTCTCATCTTGGTCCAGCCATGTCATGCAAGTTTATGAGATGGAAGGGGTGGTGAAGGAACATTGAGTATGTTTCAAGGACACCAATAATCAAATTTTAGTACAATTAAGACATTACTATGATTAAGAGTCTACCATGTAAACAAAATGTTTTGATTAATTTAATTAAGATCATAAAAAGAAATCGAATTAAGACATTTGCCGATTTTAGTCGCATTATTAAAGTGCAGTACAGACATGTAAACACCTTAATCAAACTGTTACCATCATGTAGGACTATAGTCTATACACACACACACACGGCTGTTTGACACCATTTTACTGCACCTACCAAGTCAATAAAGGACCACAGACACTTCCAATATTTCAGTTTGTGACGTGGTATGAATGAAATGTTCCTGAATGTAAGTGAAACTGCCGAACTGCAGTTAAAGTAAAAAAATTAAACACTCGAAATTACATGAAACTCCAGAAGAAATATGGATAGCGAAGGGACACAGTGACATTAATCGAACTATGTGCTATAACATGTAAAACAGGATCATAAAAGGAACATTCAAAAGCCACTCATGTAAACACCTTAATCTTATCAATCAATCAGATTAAGGCAAATAATTTGATTACTGATGTCCATGTCAACGTATTCATTGTCTAAACCAGAGGTGCCCAAACTAGGGCCTGCGGGCCAAAGTTGGCCCACGGTAACCTTTGATTTGGCCCTCCATCCCATCTGAGAATGATGAATTTTAGGGGAATGCCTTTAACAGAGATTGCCATTTCTAATTTAAATTAAATGTTTCAATTAAATGTTGTGAATGAATCAGATTAAAAATAAATAAATAAATAAATAAATAAATAAATAAATAAATACAGTTACTTGATGGATAGCGGACGTTGCAGAAGACATCAGGAAGTTTTATTGTAAGATATTCATTATAAAATGTACAAAAAGGTATAATTATTAATATAATTAAAGTATTTTAAATGTTATCAATTATAGTATTAATTAAATTATATCATAACATATATAATGAATTATAATAATAAATTAGGAAATTATATTGACAACTTCGCCCTTTACCCTCAATCAAGTTGTTTTTGGCCTTTCATAAGAAAAAGTTTGGGCACCCCTGGTCTAAACATTGAGTGATCATTGCTCTATACATTGTTAGTGTTTGAATCAATTTAATGAATGGCCTGGGAATAAGTTAATAACCTTTAAAGAAAACCTTTTTAAAATTGAATGTACTTCATACTAGAGATTCTCTGACAGTGGTATGATTAGTGGTATGATTATATAGGATTCAGTAGGGGCTGTAAAAAGAATGTTTTAAAGCATAACTGTTCCTGTCTCAGCTTGAATGTGACTGGTGATTTCTAGGTTTGTGTAAAAAGTGTCCTGCTGAATTCAGTATTATGTTTCCTGTTGTTTTGCACGCCTGATTTTTCTTTGTGTTTCTGCAGTGTCACATATAATGGATCAATGGAGAGTCCAGTGCCTCTCTACCCAACTGACTGCCCTCCTCCTTATGAGGCAGTGATGGGTCAAAGGGCTCCTAGCCAGGTACATGAGTAGTTATTATATGCTATAATGATAATAATGATGAATAGAAAGAAAGATTAGACAGCAGTTATGTAAATTACAAATGTTTTGGAACATTAGTTGTGGTTGCTGTCACTTTTGATCAACCTATCTAAATAAAATTGTAAATTTCTTAAAAACAAAGAATCATTGAACCTTTTCAAACCTTTCAAAGGTGGTGTAAATACAGATCAGATTTTGTTTTGTTTTATAATCATCATTTGTAATACTGTGGTCATCATGTTGACATCACCACTGTCCGTAGGCCACAGTGTATGACACTCAAGCAGGTGAACTGTCTGGAGAGAGGGGAACCTCCACAGCTTTTAGTGGTGAAGGTGAGTATTTCCTGTTTCCACCTTGTCTAAAGATGTGATTTTAGCAAATCTGATCACAAGGGGTATTGTATTACCATGCATTTCAAATATTCAATTCAGTTCAGTTCATCTTTATTCCTATCATGCTTTTTACAATGTAGATTGTTTCAAAGCAGCTTAACATAGATGAAGAGGAGTTTAAAAGCCATAATTTTTCATATTGTGCAACGTTCCAGCAAATCCAGCTGGTAGGAAAGTAGTGTAGAATGTCGGTGTAGTTCTAGTTAAATTGAATCTGATTCAGTTCAATTTAGTATAAATGTCATTGTTGTTCAAGTTCAGTTTAGTTTAGATCAGTTTAATCAAAACATCACTGCTGAGGGACAATCCACTCAAGAGGTACACTGATGTGCAGATGCACCATTCCACACTAAACAAGCCAGAGGTGACAGTGACAAGGAACCAAACTTCACCTATTGACAGAAGTGAAGGAAAAAAACCTGGAAAGAAAAACAGGCTCAGCTGTTTGCAACCAGTTTCCCCTTGGTCAAATGTCCTGGGCAGAGCTGCAGTCTGGATGTTGGAGGCTTGAAAATAATGGACATCAGTTGTGGAAACTTGTCTGTCAATCGGGTCTTTGCAGGAGTCAGTCTTACACACTAGACTCATCACTGACCACAATAGCCATCTGCTCAGTATAAAGACGGATAATGATGATGTAGACCTAAGCAGAAACAGACACACGAAAATGAGCATAGATGCCGCTTAAATTACAGTGTCTTTTTGGGAAGTTCCAAGTTTCCGGTTCTGGTTGCCCAGATTAATGCAGCCTAACAATCCTTTGGAGGATTTATATTCCAAAGATATGAGTTTGTGGTGTAAGTCTCTTGTAATCACTAATGTTCAGATTTTATGTAACATCTTACATCAGGTATTGTCAAGTCTATACAAGTACCGCTGAATGTACAAATCTGTGTGTATATGTGTATATTTTGTATATTCTTTCTCTCAGTGTCAATGGACAGTGGCTCTCTGTTGATGTCTGAGATTGTGGATATTCCAGATGACAGCTCCCCGTCTGAGGACTCCTGTCTCATGGAGGTTGGCGTTGGTGTTCGGGCCCGATCGCGGGGGGTCAGCGAGGGAGGGGAGGGGGGAGAGTGTGCCAACTTCCGCTCTTCCCCACAACATCCTGAAGGAATGGTGGCAGCTGCTACCGGACGACGCTGTTTCAGAGGCGAGAGATCCAACTCCTGCTCCTCTCCGAGCACATACAACACCTCTACCTACAGGTGGGAATAACTTCTGCTTTAGGTTAACTCAGATCACTAAATCTGATGATTTTTTCCTTTATCCAGCTAATGACTGCATTGACTAAATAGGTGCTCCTAAATTTGTTAGTGAATTTGACCTATTGAAAGGATACTGACCTACACTGGTCTCACAGTTTGGTTTGATTACAATTATCATGTCATTGCTTCAGTTCAATTCCATATCAAGACGCGTTGACAATGCAGTGCGTCCTCAATATTCAAATTTACTTTACATCTATACAATTTTGACATTGAATACAAGCAGTCACAAGCTATATAAACTAAACCTTTAATTTTACCTGCTCAATGAAAACATGCTTCTTTAGTTTATCAAATAGGTAATAATGGCATGATCATTGTTCTTCGCTGTACAGCGAGTAGAAGAGATTAGATGAGACTGTAACTTCAGTGTCAGTTATGGCCCGTTTCCACTGAGTGGTACAGTACGGTACGGTACGGGTCAGTACGGGTCACCTTTATCAGGCTTGCGTTTCCACTGCAAAAGGGTACTCTTTTGGTGGGCGTGGTGTACGACATAAAGTTTTAGTCGACGTCATTTTCGCTCGAGGAAATGTCTACAGTAAAGCTTTATGGGTCGTTCACAAATCATACGAGAAGCACTTCTCACAAAACAGATTTTTTATTATACACATAAACACTGGTGTAAAAATGTCATTACTGACTGAACATGATCTGATTATAACTGCAGATCAATGATGCGAAATAGCCTATGGTCCGCGATTATATCAAATAAATAAAGAAATGCAGCATATATGAACACATACTGCCCCACACAGTCTCCGATGTTACCAAATTACAAAAAAACTAGACACAACAGACATTTATGCCTCATTTAGGTTCAAAAACAATACGAAATAGAGCCCCATCTGTGCAAACCTCTCATCTGTGTCTTTTATCTTCACCAGTACATGTAGCCTCTCCGTCATTATTCTCTCGTTAGAGAGTAACTCCGTCATTCCGAGTTTATAATAGTCCAGGTTAAGAACTTTGTTATTTCAAACATTGACGCGCACGCGATCACAAGAGAGAAGCGAAACCTCACGCGCTCGCCCTTATGGGCTCGTAACCCATAAGAATCTGCTCTTCTCTCGGCATGGTGGCTGTTCAAGACGACGACAAAGTTTGTTTGAGCTCGGGTCGACCATGGCTCGTTATTATATGCTGATATTATTTCGGAGCATTGTCTCTCGGCTGTGTATTAAACATGGCGGGTCCTTTGTTTTCATTCTGCTTGTTCATTCTGCTTGTTGCGTGAGCAAATGACGTATCTCTGTAAACCAATGGCGTTCAGCTGCGCGTCTAGCTCTGCCTTACAGCACCCTTTCTGGGTTTGGTACCCTTTCGAAAGGGTGACCAAAAAGGGGTAAGGTACGGTTCAGTTCGGTACGCTTTTAGACAGTGGAAACGGCCTTAAAAGCGTACCGAACCGTACCGTACCGTACCGTACCCCTCAGTGGAAACGGGCCATTAAAGACTGTTTTTAGCCACTTTTAATTACTCAGACTTGCGTATGGCCTTCCACAAAATAGTGTGAGGCTTTCACTTGCATCTTTCCTGAAAGATGCTACTCAGTTGTGCATCTTGCCTTTCTCACCATAGTATTTTACCACAATAAATGACTTTAGAAAACTGTAAGTGCGTCATAACCAGTTATGGTTTGTTACTCAACCAATACCAAATTGTCCTCTTCTGCATTACAATGCACAATAGAATCTATTTTGACACTCCTACAAGAGATCACTGGTTTTGTTAGATCTTTTTGTTAGATTATTTTCTTATTCTGTACTCAATTTCGGGTTAAGAAACGCACTCGTGACTTCCAAAGGATGACAAAGCAGGTTGTGGCAGGGCTTTCAGGTTGTGGCATCTATTTTGATGAAGTAGATGTTTTTAGTGATACTTGGGAACAGCATATGGAGTTATTTCGATAGAGACACACCTTACAGTTACTGAGTTTGTGAAAGCAATGGTTATTTCTGGGAAGGGAAGTGAGACATTGGTAATATACTACCATTACAAGAATGTGTACATGATATTGAGTGATTCCCTCTTCTGTCTGTGAAAAAAAATCTAAAATGTTTTTTGGGATGACTATTACCCAGGGTTTTGCTTCAATCTGCCTGCTGTCTTTAGCCCATTAATGAAACTTGTTGAAAATGTTTATTCCATCAGTTTGGCTTCTGGTCTTCTGTCAACAAACTTTAGATAATGTGAATCTTTTGCTTTCCTCTGATCTGGTTTTAGCAGCACAGCAGTTTGTGAACATCAATAAAGTCAGCGTTAAACGGAAGCTGCTATACCCTTTTCTTCCCTATTGTGACAGTTAAATGGAGGTAAAAGGCTTCAAAACAAGAAACAAATGTAGGGCAATTTGATTTTGTCCATCGAAAACTGATTTGAGCATTGTAGTTTGTGTGTGCTTAAGCTAGGTAGAACAGATGTCCCTGTTTTACGAGGGTAATCCTGGTTTCTGGTGTCCTGTTCTTCGTATGAGCTGTCCCTGGAAAGTCCCTGTGTTACAAGATGCCAACAAAGCCTGCTAGTAACAAGAGTAACCATATAGTTATAATTTTCACAAACAGAAGGGTCCATGGGGTGTTTTTTCCAAAAATATTGTTAGCCAACTGTATTGCCAGCTATAGACATTTTTCTTAGAACGCAAAGTTTCCCATTATGCTTTCCGTTGAAGGAGGATTCAAGTCGGCAGCTTGTTGTGTATAAACAGTCACATTCAGACAGCTTTAAAATAATATTTTTATCTATTTTACTTGCTTTTAACGTCTTTGAACTAATACTGCTGTCGATCAGCGCCACCTCCTGGACTGATAAAAAAAGTGATCTAATAAGAATGGAAAACAACAGTTGCGAGTCATTTACCATTACCGTTAGACGGCATCTTGTGCCATTCAAATGGAGCCTCATCATTGCAAAAGTGATCATTTTCTGTTTTTTTTCAAAAATATAACCAACCTAAACAAATTCAATTCACCAAAATGTTTGACAAACACACATACTTTCCCACTAACACATTGTTTAAAAGAGTGGCACAAAGTGAAAATACATGTTACGTTTCATGCCAGTAATATGGTTTGCTCTATAATGCAGTGATCTATTGAGCTGCTGAGTCCAGTATAACATCTGACAGGTCGAAAACACTGACACTGTATTTCAGCATCTTATCTGAGAGCAGACACTGAATTAGGAGAACGTTTTTCTTTCGCGCTTGAACCGCATCTGTTAAGTTTAACGCTTTAACACACACCTTGCAAAATCAAAGTGGCTCACAAAAACACTCCTTAAGCCACTCAACATGTTATTGATAACCATTTTCGGATCAAGATTTACCAGTTGTAAATGCTGTAAACAGAAGTTCCAAGCATCTTACCGGAAGACACTGCTCGCTATGGCGCCCTCCATGCAGCAACATAGAAAAAGGTCTATAGTTGTACCATAACCAACATTGAAAGACATGAATATTCCATGACCAGGCAAGAATCGATTTAGCATGTTTAATCAGTGAAAATGAGGGTAGACGTATGCCAGCAGACACTGCCAACAGTGGTAACAAGGGGTAACACATTGATTCAACGAATGTGAATGTGAATGTTTGCTATCTGTTGATGTTTGTTGGTTATAAATGGAGTTTAATATATTAAACTAATTACAAGATGAGCACGTGCACATGATTGACCCAGCTGGCCCACATCAAGTAAATCACAATCCTCCAATCAAGGATCTCAAGTCACTAAACTGTATATGCGTCTTCATTTCCTTTCTATATCTATCTTCATCTGGAAGAAACCCCCCTCCTCCCCTCCTTCCATCTTTTTCCAGAACGGACGGCACGGCGTCCCAGTGGCTAGCACTGTTGCCTCACAGCAAGAATACCAATGGTGTTGGGTCCTCGCCGGGCCATCTGGTATTTCTGTGTGGAGTTTGCGTATTCTGCCCGTGTCCGCGTGGGTTTTCCCCAGGTTCCCCGGTTTCCTCCCACCGTCCAAACATGCTCTATATTATAGAATTAGCCAAAACATTTTCTAATGTCTTACTCTCAGGAAGTTCGCCTTGGCCACAGCAGCGGGTAGTTTTTGAGATCGACCTGACTTCCATCTCCCCTCGCCTGTGAACGGGAGGAAGCCCTGGGCCAGAGGATTCCTTAAGCTAAGGGCTCTCTCCCGAGACAGCACGCCAAACAAGCTATGTCTAAATCATGGGCTAAGTGTGAATTCTTGAAATAAAATAAGTATAAATACATTATAAATTAGCTTCATTGTTTCCACCACAGGTCTCCAGTCCTGCGGCGCCAAGCCCTGTTGGCTAGTAGCTGCTCTCAGTTGGAGTTTTTAGCAGGATCTCAGCATTCTTCCATCCCTGAAATCAGAGTTCGCCCGTGCACCCCCTCCCGACGGGGCTCCTCATCCGTATTCAGCAACCCGCCTTCCGCAGCCCCATCAGGTCCAGCTCAGGACCGTCCAGACCTCACAGTACAGACGAACCCTCCACGATCAGTTTTCCGTGAGCGATTTGTGCGGGATCGAAAAGACAGTGATGGCTTCTTACCCCTTCTTAGGTCACACAGTGAACCAGGACTAAGCTCTTCCACAGACACAGGTATGAAATAACCATATGCATTGTCTGGGATTTATGAGCGCCTGCAAGCCAAGGTGACACCAGGTGTGTTTTTGCATCTTCTATTCTCAGGTGATTTCAGTCTCTCAGGAGGCAGTAAAGGAGTCAGTGAGGGGGGATCACAGACCTCATCAGAAACGGGTAAGTGTTTATTGTTATTAACTATTTTCTTACAATCCTTAATCACACAACCCTTTCCTGCTATTGACACATGGGTGGTATTGTGTATCCTTTGAAATAGTACTGAATCTTTGCATCCAAAATTCAAGTGAAGAAGCAGCAGAATTAAATCATTCATTCATTTTCCTACAGCTTAGTGCCTGATTTATCAGGGGTCGCCACAGCTGAAGGAACTGCCAACTACTATGGCATATATGTTACGCAGTGGCCTTCTTGTCGAAAGAGCAGCAGTATTAGTTAATAACAACATTAAGTACATGTAAGTTATCCTAACCATCAGACCTTTGATAGAATATACAGTAATATGTATAAAACATAAAGTCATGTTTAGCCAAAATGTTGATCTGATAAAGAGGTACAGTACATTTAGATGGGCAAAATCACTATATCTGTTCCACCTTTGTTTTGCTAATTGTTCTAAATCTAATCTGAAATTAGCGCTTGCTAAAAAGCTCTGTTTTCACATTCAGATGCAGTTATAATTTAATGCATGAATTTTATGGCCATGATAATTGTCTGAAAATGATCACAAATCCTAAAACTGGCACTTAAAGAAAGTCTGGATAATAAGGATAATAAACAGTGTTTTTTATATTAGGGGTGTAGCACTATACAAACTGTGACGCATATTCAAAATGTGATACCGTGATATCATCATGTCTTGACAAATAAGTTCATTTAAAGTTCAAAATCTTGCTTTCAATTTAATATTTACTGAGTTGTTGTGAAATGTTTAGGCTTCTGAGCCTAGAAAGGCAGACTTAAAATTCACCAGCTGCAGTTTTGTTCACCCGCATTTATGTGTCAGCAACTGCTATTCCTGTTTAGCAACTTGACTCACTAGTCACAGTGAGATAGTCAGGTGGAAGTTTGATAAATATCATATTTTCTGAACAACAGAAGAGCAGTAAGAAGATCTTCTTTTTTTGGCTGTGAAGCACCAGCTGAACTGCATCATTCTGAATACAGCTGTGTTACAAATAATCATCATTTTTAGCTTTATTTTGAACAAAATCCCTGATCAATTGAATCTTTTCAGAGCTGTAATGCTGGCATGGCAAAAAGGCTGATGTTGAAAAATGGAGCAGATGAAAACTACTGTAGAAATACTCAACAACAAACCTGCCTCCCAGGCAAGGGAGTTAATTTCTCATGCAGTATTTTTAAAGGGACAGTATCAAAAAAGGCAACACTTCACAACAAGGTTGAATTTCTTAATGCCAGTTAACTACTTAATAAATACAATAAATGCATTACTCTTTCTAGTACTCTTTAATATACCTGATCTAAAGTGAACCAATAAACGGTTCTTTTTTTTTTTATTAACTAACATTAACAAAGATTAACAATTGCTGACCATATTAGCCAACATTAGTTAATGTTAGTTAATGAATTAAAAAGGGTTAAAAGTTAACTAGTTAAATAACGATACTAACCTCTAAAATTAACAAACATTTTGTAATAATTTTCTTATTCATTTCTTTACTTATTCATGTACTTACTTACTAACATGAAGCTCTACCTCTATAATTGAATTCTTTGGTTTATTTGTGTCACTCAGGAGTATTGTCTGGAGCTGGTTTGCTGCCTCGCTCCTCTCTGGCACTTCCTGCTTCCCTGCCCAGAAAGGGTAGCATAAAGGCTGTGAGTAGCCGGTTGCCCACCAAACAGGTCCCTGCCACATCGCTGCGATTGCCCAAAGACTGCGCACGCTCTCTTGGAGACCTAAAGGTCAGTCTTTTTAATGTCATGGATGCGGAAATATAAAGATACCTTATGCCCAACAATACCATGAAGTAGTGTTTCTCCCTAGTAGTCAACTAACCATTAGTGGAATTGAAGAGACTTGATCAACCAAAATTTTTTGAAACCCAACCAAAATGATCATTTTTTTTAAATCCACACGAAGTGGTGAGGTGAATTGGGCTATGAAGTTTTCAGTTTCAAAGTTGTGCAGAAATTTGATAAACCATTTCCCCGCTTGCAGTGCATCAGTTTTGCATGTCAGAAAAGTCAGTGAGTAAATACACTGTTTGACCAACTCATACGTGATTAATATTGTCTCACTTCCATGATTATGTGAGATAGGAACGCCAGAGATTTCGCATGAGCCGCACATTAGACAACCCCTTTAAGGCAGACTTGGGTCCGTTTCATGGTTGCGACTGCAACTTCGTCTGTGCACACAGACAGGGGCGCCGCTAAGGGGGGGAAAGTTAGGACGATTCTAAGGACCCATGCACTCTAGGGGCCCACAGAGATCTGCTTTATAATTAATAACAGTACTATAATGTAATATAAATTATGAATGTATCTCTAAATTACAAGTAAAACAATTTATTAGAAATAAAAAATAAAAATACGGCTTATATCTGCCCCTCGTGTCTGTCAGAGCCAAATTGCACCCCCCCCCCCCTCCTTTCACTGTATGGTTCAGTCCGCCAGTAGCGGGAAGAGAGTTGCTGCTTTGAGTGCGATCCTCAGGTAAACTGTCAAAGCAGTGATGTCCTCGAGTTTAACATCAGCTGCGTCCCAAATCGCATACTTATGCACTATTTTACGCCATTTAGTAGTATTAATAGTGTCAGTAGTGCGTTCACACTGAAAACTCTACAAATAATAAGTGCACTTTAATTACCCCGATGATGCACTCAGCATCATTTATGGGTCTCGGCTTATTTTTGGGTGTCATTGTAATATAATTTTGTGTCTTATTGATTTTTGTCACTGTTCCAGTGTATTGCACATTGTATGAGACACTATTGCTGTACAGTTATTTAAATAGTTACACATTGGTGTTTTGTGTGTTTAGAAATGTAAAATATTTGATTACTGTTTCTTTTTTTGTACTGCATTTACATTTGAACAATAAATCATCTGCTAGCTACAGTCATGGCCGTTCTCTTACTAAATACTGATAAGTAGTGGACAAAATCAATAATAAAATGCATAGGTCAGTATAACTACATTGCAGATACTGAGTTTGGATAGCTAGCTTGGTAGTAGGGGGCCCATCCTCATATTTTTTCATGGGGCCCAAAATTGCCAGCGGCGCCCCTGCACACAGAGACCAACTTTATTTCATAAAGCGCTTTTCTAGCACCATATCTGGTCTGCATTTTTTTTTATTTGAATCTCACCTGCATACCAGTTTTGTGCACCGTTGCATACAAAGAACAAAATGTCTACATTCTTAACCAATTCAAATGGAAAACAAATATTCTTCGATTATGTAATTCATATTAAAATTACAGGCACATCCTGTACTGTGGAGATGACGAATCAGTGTCACTTCATCTCTTAAGCTGAAGACAACGAAAGAACTAGTTTATCAATAAGTTATTCAAATGTTAATCCATATAGGTTTTCCCTTACACATTCAAAATGATTACTTCTGTCAGTGTACTATGACAAGCTTTAAGTGTGCACCTGAACGCTTATTAGGCTATGTAGATAATTAAATAATTAGAATGCTTATGTAGATAATTTAATGCTCACTATATATGATTTAAATGATAGTATATTAATAAACATCCATTTAGTCGACTAATGACTTGATACAAATGACCCAGTCAACCAGGAAAATCTTTAGTGGAGGGCGATTCTACCATAAAAACATTTCAGTTCAATTCAGATTGGTAATGCACTGACAGATTTTAATATTTATTTGTGATTTTCCTCACAGGTCACCCGAGTTTTAGTGCAGCGTTTCCTGCAGAGGTCCAAACGTAACTTAGCCCCTGCCTCTGACCATACTGCAAACTGCACTCAGGGGCCTAAAAGGAGGACTGGAGGAGAGGGAAATCTGCCTTTAGAACAGGTGAAACATTGGCAGCTCGTAAAATAAAAAGTTTAGCTAGAAATTAGTGTAGTACTGTAAAAATAACCCATTGTGCGTCTGTGGTTCATTGTAGGTGCTTCGTAACTCTATGGGAGCCAATAGAGGGCAGCAGCAGCACGTCCACCACCACTGCCGTGGACATCACCACTCCCATAGTGACAGTCGCCATAACGCCCATCGCCATGACGATGACCCTGTAAGAGCCAGAGGAATCCACCTGCGCAGCTGCGGAGACCTGAGCTCCACATCAGTGGTGTCACTGCGTCGGCTTCACCCACCACACGGGTCATCAGGAGCGCTTTACTCAGAATCTGCCCTCTGAAGCAGGGCAAGCGATTCTGGAATAAATTCCTGAAGCGGGAAAAGATAACAGGTGGGAAATACATTTGAGATGAGGAATTCATCTTGCAGAAAGCAAAAGCAGATGTGCTTTTTGAAATCTCAAACGTTTTTAGCTGTTCTTGCCATATTAAAAACATTGCATAACAATTTCAAACCCACTGCTGTCTGTGCCAGACAAGATCCTTCTGTTTTGTCTTTTCTTTCATTTTAGGGCTTCTTTTTCTCGCTCACTGTTTACGTAGATACGGAAAGAATGCAGCACCTCTGACACTGCTGCTTATCTTCACAGCTCATTACAAAGCACTTATGAAAATACAAACAAGCAAAGCCGTAACCATGTCTTGAACACTGGCTGGAGGAGGGGCTTTTCATCTTATTATCTAATGTTGGGCTCACATTACAGGAGTTTTTCAATCCTAACTGATTAAGAAATCTGGTTCCAGCTCGTACATAAAGAGAATCTACTCAACTTTTCTTCCCGTTTTGTTGAAGTTAATAAGGTTTTCATTCCATAGGGAGCGTCCCATGTCATCCAATGATGAAGTAGAATAGTGCAGAATAATGTAAACAAAATGGAAATTATAACAACATCATTTTTATCAGGATCAACACAAGCATCTACTGTACATCGAAGACAACCTGGAAAAAGTGACGATTGTATATTTTTTATAGACACACGTAGCAATGTTCACTGAAGCTCCAACAGTTAATGTTTACATTTGCTAGCCTTGCACACTGGCAGTTTTCTGTGTTCACATGACACATGTAAAACTGATGTGGTTTCTGACCAGTTCCTCTCTTCTGGGTGCCTGTATTATTTAACATTTGAACAAGTTCCTTGATCTCCAATGTCCTACAGATTTGTGCTGCATGTTTTGTGGTTGTAATTTCAAAATAATGTCTGTCACTTTTTGGCTCATGAAAAATTACTCATATAGGCAGAACCATCCCGATTTTAAAATACCAATTATTGCATTCGTTTGATATCAGTGGGATGCCACGATTTGTGTAAGAAAGACCAAGACACATTACCAGATAACATGTCCACAGTTCTAGATAATTTTTATTTTATTTTATTTTTGGGGGGGAGAGGAAGATGTAGGTTAATCAAAAATTAGCTCCTGTAGTTTGAGCCTTGCTTAAGATTGTTCCCTCTGCCATTAATATGAGTAAAAAATGGTCAGTGGAAGCACTTTTTATCATTTACACATTGTGTTAACGTTTTCTTGTAACCACTTGTCCATATCTGAACGATTATTACCATGTTGTTGGTTGTCTTTCTAAAAGCACATCCAACAATCACGTTTAGGTCAGAAGATCTTTCGTGGCAGTTTGAATGCATTTCCTCATTATAAAAGCCATCTGGTCAAATATGTTTTCGACTAACCCATAACCCCTAACCATTACCAAAATGGTTCAAAGTTTTAAACCCTGTTTACATCAATACCCATTTACACCTGTGTTCAGTGCCGTCCTCTAATGATCAGATTGATGAATTACACTAATACCAGAAGTAAACAGTGGGAGAAAGGAATAATAATAATTAGTTATATATATATATAAGGAAATAATAAACATGTGTGCTTATTTGGGTGCCTAATTTGTTTAAAATGCAAAATGACAAAAAAAAATATTGTCAAGTTTAGTTATGAATTACATAAATCATTCAATTCAATTCATGTTTATTTCTATAGTGCTTTCACAATGTAGATTGTGTCAAAGATAATAATAAGGTCACATAAGGTCTAGTAAAGTCCAGATTTCAGGGTTGAGGTTCAGTATAGTTCACTTCAGTGTGGTTTAAATTTCACTGCTGAAAGATCAAACACTGAATTGCAAATCCAGCGATGGGCAGCTCCACAAGTCCAATCCAAGCAAATGGCGACAGTGGCAAGGAAAAAAAAATCACTAATTGACGAAGTGAAGGGAAAAAAACCTTGAGAGGTACCAGGCACGAACATTTTTCTTCTGGCTCAACTTGCAAATCATTGCAAAATTTTTAAAATACTAAACAACAGCTGATCTATTATGTTTTCCAGCCTGATCTCAAGAGAAAACATAAGCATTTTACGTTTTGCCAGTTTAGTGGCTAATTCCTACGAATTCGTACGAGTTCAGTCGTATGAAATTGTACGATTTAAAAAAGGAGGCATGGCACCCAACCCCACTCCTAAACCCAACCATCATTGGGTGATGAGCAAATCGTACTAAATTGTATGAATTAGGTCGTACAAATTCATACGAATTAGCCACTAAATCAAAAGTTACGAACTGCCGTAAGATAGCGTTGGTTTTCCACTTTACTGCAGTAAATAAATTAAATGTTTTTAAGACATTTTAAAGCCAGAGTGAAATCAAAATTTCCCCTAATTATTTTGCAATCGCACATTGTTATTCTTAAGGTGAACATTTAATCCATGCAAGTTAATCCACTGACAAAAAAAAGTTTGTTTCAAGTCTTCTTCTGAATCTTCTGAAAAGTCAGAGCATTTTCTTCTGCATTTGGATTGGCTGTCCTTCTCTGTTGACATCAGTTTGGTGCCTTCAGCCAGACTCTTCCTAACCACGCCCCTCTTACCATTAGTTTTATATGAGGCAATGATGTGCAAAAAGTAAGCCCCTCCTCCTGCTCAATATTCAGTTTCAGTTCTTCAGGTTCACGCAGACTTAAGTTGCTCAGCGAACATTCTGAACTAAAAACTAAAGCATTGTGCTGCAGTTAGTCATGGGCCTGTATAATATTTTGACGGCATGATAACCTTGGATAAAAATATCACGGTTTCACGGTATGACGATATTGTGTTTACTGCACTAAAATATATTCTTTTTAAATGTCTGGCTAAAAAACAAAACCTTTTCCCCCAATGAACACAATATATTTTATTTTGAGAAACAGTTATAATATTTTGGGGCAGTAAACATGTCAGGCTAAATTATTTAAGTGAATCGTTGACTTTTGAGGTCTTCATTTGTTTCAAAAACACAGATGTCTTTACAATTTACACCTAACAAAAAAAATAAAAAATGTAAATAAAAAATCTTACACATACCTTAGGAACAATATAGCAGAAAATCTTGGCGGTATGAAAGCCTTGACTTTTCCATATCGCGGTATACCTTGAAAACAGTTATCGTCCCATGCCTAGCTTCAGTACATGTTTGATAATTTTTAACATTAAAGCTCCACCTTCTTTCATTTGGCCAGAATAAAACTTACTTACATCGTCAAACAATGTTAGGTCATCTTATGAATGTAACAGTTTTAACATTTTGTCATCCTAAAAAAATAAATAAATAAAAATAGAGAACAAATATCTAATATTGGAGGGTGACAATTGGGCTATTTTTAATTACGTGGTAATTACACAACTTCCAAATGCAAAATGCATGACCACACAGTCAATTGTGGTTCTAACTCCTTTACCACTAAACTCTTTTACTAACTGACCATACTGTGCAGACCAGTTTAATAACCCAAACATCATCTTGCATATGTAATATTGAAGTTTTTAATCTCAAATTGTCACAGATGCTGAGGTTTATGCCGCAGTGACGTATTTGGATACATTGGCTTTTTTCATAGAAGTGCATGATTTTTCTAAAACAACTAATTGGATTGAAAAATAGATTTTTTTTGTGTGTCTCTCTGTCTGTCTCTCACGATGGAGTCCAGCTTTCCAGTCTGTGTAGTAATACTTTCTTACAGAATGCCTCTGCATGCATTAAGAAGGCTTGTTTTCTCTTTTTGCACAAACACACACACACAGCTACACGAACATGCTTGTGACAAAGCTAGATGTCACTAATGCAAAGACACGTGTTAGGGAATATGGGATTTTGTAATAAAGACGATTCTCTGGCAATAAACACTTGTACAGTTATGTAGACCTTGAAATGTTAAAGGAAACTGGGACATTGTATTGGAAGTGACCTGCGAAAACTGATCAAACTGTCAAACTGCAACGTTCAAGAATGTGATCAGTGTTCTGAAGAGTTCTGCTCAACCCAACACACTGGAAAGGACTTCTGTTGTGTTCTGGAAATGCATGAACATCTGAAGGAATAACTGCAGGTGTCAATTGTCCGGAAGCGCTTTGGAATGCTAGTTAATGGCTTTGAATTGGTAGCTATGTTGCTAAATTCTTTTAATACAGTTGCTGTATATGTAAATATCATTGATGCACGGACCGTTATGCTCACATTCTGTATCTTTTTGAAGCACTGAAACCAAGTCTGAACAAGAGCTTGATATTCTACCTCTTATAATGCATACACTGACATGTTATGGCCCAGTGAAATGTTTGAATAATTTAAAGGATTTAATGGGCTACTAATGAAACTGACTGATAAAAAAAATATATACTGTTATTCTGGGAATACGCTAGTATCAATTACATATGACGCCTAAAAAGAACATTTAAAAACGGCTCTACTTCATGAACTTTTAATGCAAGTTATGTAAAATATGGAGGAAAAAACATGAATAAAATAAAAATGTATACACTTCAGAATGATTTGAAAAGAACTAAAATCATTTTATCATTTGCACTGTCTTGTACTGTATCATACAATGTCTCCACTCATTCACTGTGTTATTTGCCTCTAGATTTAGGTAAACATTACTAATAATTAGCTGTTTTTTTTTCCAAACCATTTTTAAAAATTTATTTGTTTGTTTGTTTGTTTGTCTGCCGAATCCCTTTTAGACAATCCTCATGAGCAGGCCCACACGGAATCTGCAAGCGTAAAAATCCGCAGATTTCTGCAGCTTTTTGGCCCATCATTGAGTTTATGTATTTACTTGTGTAAATTTCTATTTATTCAGTTTTTAAATTAATCTCAATAATATTTTCTGTCTTTTAGTAGATATATTATATGAGAGACTTCCTTTGTTTACCAAATAAGTGGATCTAATTGGATCATTTGCATTGCAAACATTAAATAGAAGTTAAAAAGGTATTATTTTTTTATTTTAAATATGAAGTTTTTAGTTATGAAACTCCACCTGTCTGGCCCTATTCATGAGTTAATATTTCAGTAATTTAACGACCAAAAGACAAATGTAAAATGTAACATAGTAATTTTACTTACAACTTACAAAACAAACACACACGCACACAATCAAACATGTTAAATGTCTAATATCTCTGTTTTAGTTGGCTTTTTAACAGGTAGCTCTGCTGATATACATTTTTAAATTATTATTATTTATTAATATTGTTGCTACTGTGATTTAAGTGAATTCTTGGTCTAAATTCCCAAATCACTAAAATGTAATAAAGATGTGTCTCCATGTGGTAATTATGTTAACATGTCTCTTCGTTTAAGAATAAATATGAATGCACCTTTTTTTATTTTCTTAAAAAGATGTTGATCATAGCCTGTGTAGGACGACACATCTCTACTTCTTTAGTAAAAAAGTGAGGCCAACATTTATACATGTAGACTATATATGTATTATATATATATA
>CAIGQQ010037975.1:3274073-3342788 GCA_903798035.1 Danio albolineatus | reverse complement strand
TGTGTTCAACAGAAGAAACAAATTTGTTTATAATCACTTGAGTGTGAGGTATATGGTGAGGAGATTAACTTTTTGGGTGTATTATCTCTTTAATGGTGCTAATGGAGTTCAGTTGAATGTTTTTAAACAAACAGTTACATAATATTTTATGTAACAAATAAAGCAATTTCTCAGTTAACGTAAATTATTGCATTCATTTCAGTTTACTAATGAAACATTGTAAAGTGATACCAACTTTACTCTATATTTGTTTTTATTTTAGCTGGTTTCAATTTGTTGTTGAGTTGAAACTTTTATGTACAATAAAGCAATACACAGAAAAAACGTACAGTTTCTTCTGTTACTATACCTATTAACGTAACAGGTTTGCAGTTTATGACAATATCATGATGAAAGCTTCAGGAATGATCAATTACAGAATTAAGGAAATTTGACATTATCTTAAATACACTCGAATTATACACTACTATTTTTGCTGCTTGTTCAGACTAGGCATGGGACCATTTTCAAAGTATACAGAGGTTTTGTAAAGTCAAGGTTTTAAAACTGCCAAACTTTTCTATTATACTGTTCCTAAGGTACTGTATGTACAAATCCCAAAATACTTGAAATGTTTCTTAAAATAAAATATATCGTGTTAATATATTTTAGAGCAGTAATTACAATACTGTCAAAACGTGATCTTTTTTTCCAAGGTTATCATACTGTCAGAATCTTATACCGGCCCATGCCTAGTTCAGACTACTTATTTAAAATGAGCTAAATCAACGCAGTTCTTGCATTTTTTTGGGACAACTTAATTGTTTTATATTCAGTCCACTAGAATTTGTAAAAAACAATTAAGTTAAATTGATCGGTTTGTGTTGGGGCAACATGAAAAACAAAATGGGGGGGAACCCAGTGGGTTTTTACAGTGTACCTCAGAATTTAAGTGTATAGGTATTGTAGCGCTTTGACTCTTTCATGATCTTTTTGAGTGGCCATGCATCACATGATAATAGTCAATACGTTTTGTTTTTGTTTTGTTTTTTTCGCTTTACAGTAGACAACCACAACTCTATTAGATTCAACAAAATGAAAAAGAAAATTCTGGTTACAAATGTGATTGGATAATGGTGATTTCAACACATTTTGTGCTGCAATGAGAGAAGACTTTTCAACTTTCTGTTGATTGTTTTCTGGGTAGTTTAAGTCATTTTAATTTACTACTGTATGCTCTGTTTTTGTTTCTGCAGGGGAAAGTGTCATTCTGCTGGCCGGTCAGGAGTATGTGGTTGGCCGTAAGAACTGTGAGATCCTGCTGACCAATGATCAGTCCATCAGCCGTGTTCATGCTGTCCTCACTGTCACCGAGCAGGTGAGAGACTCTCATTAGGAGTGATATAGCCCTATAGTAACAAATAGCTACTATTAGTAATAGTTATTAATTAATAGTAACTACTTTTGATGTCCACAAATAAAATGTACTTTATGTAAATTTAAATTTAAAGTGATTTTATAGATGTGGAAGTCATATTAAAGGGATAGTTCACCCAAAACTGAGAAAATTCTGTCATTATTTATTCATCATTTACAAACCACTTACTGAATTGAGTTTCTTTCTTCTTTTGAACACGCAAAAAATAACATTTTGAGAAATGCTGAAAACCTGGAGCCATTGACTTCCAAAGTAGGAAAAATAAATACTATGGAAGTCTGTGGTTATCAATTTTTAGCCAAAATACCTTATTTTGTGCTCAACAGAAGAAAGAAACTCACAATAGTTTGGAAGCATAGTGAGCAAATTTTCTTTTTGTGAAATTTCCATTTAAATGCCAGTGAATCGAAACTTAATTTTTTCAAATAAAATTACTGAAAATAAAATGTAAAAGTAAAGATGAAATAATTATCCATGGATCATTTAATGTAAAACATAATTGTGAAGAAACAAAAACGTTTTGAATTTCTAAAAAATTATAATTCTATTTCCGTGTGTAAAAACTGGTAAGACCTAGTGATTTATTGTACAGTAGCAAAGTATAAATACATATAAAAAGAATAGAATTCATTGTTATGTTGAGGCTGCACTGTGGTCCATAAATAGAATATTTTAATATGTCATCAGATGGGGTGACATGGTGGTGCAGTGGGTAGCACTGTCGCCTCACAGCTAGAAGGTCGCTGGTTCTCCCTGTGTTCGCGTGGGTTTCCTCCGGGTGCTCCAGAGGAGTCCAAAAACATGCGGTAATTGACCAATTCACCTATAGCGCATTTCTTTGGACTTGTGGGGGAAAACGGAGCTCCCGAAGGACCCACGCCAACACAGGGAGAACATGCAAAGTCCACACAGAAATTCCAACTGACACAGCCGAGGCTCGAACCAGCGACCTTCTTGCTGTGAGGTGACTGTACTACCCACTATGACACCGTGAGGCCCTTTATTGTATTTATCTATGCTTTTAATTTGTTTATTAGATTTTATGCAGATGTACACTTATACATTCTTTCAAAAATAGAGATGTTCAAATCGTCTATCGCAATACTTATCTCAGGCTAAGAAAATATCGCAATGTTTGATTTTTCCCAATATCATGCTGCACTAATTGTGATTATTTCAACAATCCCCTCATTCATTCATTCATTCATTCATTCATTCAAACAATAATATGACAAAAAATATATCAAGTTCAGTTTTACACATGTCATGTGCTACAATATGGTTTGAGGTTGACGTCTTGAGCTAAAGAAAAAAAAAAAAAGAATGAATCAACAAGAAATTGCAACAGAATCATGTTTCCAATCACGTTGAAGTATTTATTTTATATTAATAATGCATTCAGTTTACTATAAATTATAAATATTATGTATATCATTCCAGTTCAAGTAAAATGAATGTCAAAATGCTTGAAATATACTTGCAATTCTGGAATGAGTCCTACATAACGATCATTTAAACGTGCCTTTGACTTTAAGATTGTAACAAAATAATGTTACAACTTTCTTCCTACACACACAGACCCTCTGAGCTCTCTTTTCCCCTTGGCTTTCAGAAATTTCTTACGTTGCTGCTTAATAAGACCTTCTTTAAGGCAACACTTCAGAGAGCAAGTAATCAAATCTTAATTTGCTAATTGTCTTTTTTGTTTTGCTAATTACTCTGCTGAGCAGTAATCGCGTGCGTCATTATTTCCCTTAGTCACACTTACTGTGAAGCCAGGATGCAATAAATTATATATTTAATTATGTATTTCAAGTAATTATTGAGACAATAAAGTACACTCGCAGTGTTGCAAATGGCTCTGACGTTTCTTCTGTGCAGATGCAGATTATGTATTCTGCCTCTTTTGTTGTTATATTTAATAACGGCTGAAGTATTTAAAGGTATTTTTCAGTCTTGTGCACTTATTGTTTGGTGGTGTACAGTTCATGTGAAGGTGAGCCTATACATTTACTGATGAAGTTGAATTTGAGAACCTGGTTAGGTTGATTTGTGGACAGATCAGTTAAAGGAACACTCCACCTTTTTTATTTATTTATTTATTTATTTTTTATGAAAAGGCTCATTTTGAGTCTCCTAGTTAAATAGTTGACTATTGAACAGTTATCAATTTTTGAATCCATTCAAACGATTTCTTGTTGTGGTTAGGGCACTTTGTGCTTAGCTTAGCATCATGAATTGAATCAGATTTGGGCATTAGCATTTTGTTCATAAAATTAAAAAAAGTTCCTATTTAAAGTTAGAGTCTTCTTTTAGTTACATTGTGTAATAAAATCGATGGAAAATGAAAAATGAATATTTTCTAGGCAAATATTAAAAGGAACTACACTCTGACATAATAATCTCATGTCAATATTGTTTCAAGGTGCCCTCTAAAATAGCCTGTTCTCACGTGCTGCATAAAATCACTCCACTTGGTGCAGCCATGGGACAGCAGCAGAGTTTCTTGATGATTACGCCAGAATGAGAGAATAGTTCCTTGCGATATCAGCCTAAAAAGTAATGCTTTATTTTCTGCTGGTTTTATTACACAATGTATCTACAGAAGACTTGAACTTAAATTGGAAAATTATGTAATTAAATTATTTTTTGGAGTTTTGCATGTTCTCCCTGTGTTCACGTGGGTTTCCTCCACGTGCTTCGGTTTCCCCCACAAGTCCAAAGACATGCTATAGGTGAATTGGGTAGGCTAAATTGTCAGTAGTGTGTGTGTGTGTGAATGAGAGTGTATGGATGTTTCCCAGTGATGGGTTACAGCTGGGAGGGCATCCGCTACATAAAATCATATGCTGGATAAGTTGGCGGTTCATTCCGCTTTGGTGACCTGTGATTAATAAAGGGACTAAGCCGAAAAGAAAATGAATGAATGAATGAATGAATGAAAACATTCTTTTGAACGAAATGCTAATGGTCAAATCTGATTCAATTCATAACGCTTAGCTAAGCTAAAAGTGACCTAGCCAGAAGTCTTTGGTGTTAAACCCCCATATATAAAATTGTTTGACTTTCTGTCTGGCACAAAAAAGTTACACAAAGTGTTTTCTAACTGGATTTTTTCTGTTAGTGCCACCTACTGTGAGAAAGTGAATTTATTTGATTTTATTTTTATATTCAGTGCAGTCAGTGCAGTCACTTTTAACTGCTTTATGGGAAAGAAGCTAATGTGTGTTTATGTTTCAACGTCTCTTAAAATGTTATGTAAATGCGTGCTTGCAGAAGTCATGCCCTAGGTGGCCCTGTTTTCATTTCTATCATAGTTTGGTTTAGTTTAGTTTAGTTTTTGTTTTGTTTTTTTAATTCAAAGTGATTTCTGGTCCATTTTGTTGACGAATGTTTTGTTGTTTTGATTGTGTTGTCAGGCAGTCACTCTGAAGGACAGCTCTAAATATGGAACTTTCATCAACGGTGAGAAGCTTGAGACTGGCTCCACAAAGACCTTGCAGACGGGACACAAAATCACATTTGGAGTCTTCCAAAGCAAATTCAGGTTTGTGTGTAAGAATTCTTGATTGAGGTGAATTGTTGTGCTAAAGAAAAGTAGCCTCATTGTGTTTCAAATGCTTGTGACGGTAATTCTGTATTCTTCAAATGGAGAACCTTTGAGTTATGTTCTGGTGAGTCTTTTCCATTTACTACTAATGAAGCTTTTATGCTTCAAAAGGGTCATATGGGTCAAAAATGTACTGAAGTTACTTTTGAGAACCAGATCAGTTCGAGGTCCTGTTTACACATGATATTGAGATTGAGAAATCTGTTTACATACATACATACATACATACATACATACATACATACATGCATACATGCATATATACATAAAAGCTTTATTTAAGGTAAGATTTATAAACTTGTTTTCAATGCTTTAACAGTTTTCATTTTTTTTTTCATTGTGCAATGGCATATATTTACATTACAGCATATTTTGCCAAGACATATCTGCAAACATTTTGTACATATTAAAGATGATAAAATCAAAACAGTAACAAAATAATGAAGCACAATTCAAGCAAATACCAGGGATTTTTTAATTTACGAGAAAAAAAAGCATAATTTGAGAAAAATCATAGGGTTTTATTTATTTATTGTTTATTTAAACTCTTAATAATATTGTTTTTTGGTTCACTTTATATTAAGTGGCTTTAAGTTCTATATATTTTCATTTAAATCAAACATTTATCACAATGCACTTATGTTATGATGATTTTACTTTGCACTTAAATTTACGTTTCTGTAATTACATTTATAACTGTTGACTCATCTCATGCACCTCTACCCACCTTCAAAGCTACCCATATCACCAAACCTGTATCTAACCTTAGCCGGATCCCACCTCAGTAGGACCATAAGCGTTGCAATACAATATAAACACAATAACTACATTTAATTTCTTTTTTTTTTTTTTTATCTTTTTATTTTTTTAATGTAAGTTCCTAGTAGTTTAGGCCACAATGTCAAGTTGGAACCATTTTTAATAGGTTCTAAATATAGATTTTCCTAATTAATAGGTAGCTTGTTTATTATTAGAATTTGTTCAAGCCTTAAAATAATCCAGAAATAAATAGGGCAAAAGGGAATATGTGAAAATAAATAATTATTCTGTATTGTCTAATAATAAATACTATTTTGTGTGATTATTTGTCCCACCAAAACCAGACCATGTTCCTATTGTTTTTTTAAAAATTATTATTATGATTATTGGTTTATTTCATCTTGAACGATTGAATGCATATTTTCTAAGGTCATTAAGAATAATCTCTGTATTCTTCCTGTCAGTCTGGAGAAAGAGTGTATTGTGGTTTGCTCCTCATGTGTGGATAATGAAGGGAAAGTCACCCTCTCTCAAGATATTCGCTCTGTTGGTGGACGACTTGTCAATTCCTGGACTTCTGACTGCACACATCTCGTCATGCCCACTGTAAAGGTCACTATAAAGGTAAGGAAGCCACTGACGTCTTTTCATCGGGATTCATTAAGTTCCTTGATTAACTGCCAATGAAACCTTCAAAATACAGTTAAGCATCCGCTGAATCAACATGTCTCTCTTTCAGACAATCTGTGCATTGCTGTGCTGTCGACCCATAGTAAAACCTGAGTTCTTCAGTGGGTTTAGCAAAGCTGTGCAACAGAAACGGCCACTGCCTAAAGCTGAGAGGTACATGTGAAGACTCTTACTTTTACATTTAGTCATTTTAGCAGATGCTTTTGTCTAGAGCAACTTAAAATTGAGGAGGAATTCAGCAGTTCAACTAGAAGAGGCAATATACACTACAAGTGCTAGTTATACAGATGAACTGTATACTCTTCTGCTGCTCACAGTTGCTCATTATGTTTAGTCTAAAAAGTGAGATAATGATGACACGATTTTAAATTGATGCTATCAGGTCTTAAGAAGTGTTGATTTGCCCTTGCACAAATTAAGGCCTTAAATACCTTAAATCAGAGCAGTCGTTGTATTAATTGTTCAATAATTATACCAAAAAAATTGGAAAATTTGCTATTTGATTGGAAGTGTTGATAAGACTGTCATGACATGTCAGTGGCAACCTATCATGACAACAATACCAAGACAACATGACTTGTCATAAATCTGTCATAAACATGATTGCCATGAGGAAATTATAATTGTCATGAATAATTTCTGATAACCTTTTACAATGGAACAAAATTAATTTGTCATTAAAGTTTCTCAGTAAAGGTGTCAATACCCTGTCAAATAATTTCGTAAAAGTGTCATTAAAATTTATTGACAAATCCAATTTGTAGCACTGTAGTTGACAAAAATATGAACGACACTGTTATAAAATTCATGACACAATTATAGTAACCTCATTACTGTCATGTTTATGACAGATTTATGACAAAAAGACATCTCAAACAATGTCAAATTTTCATTTAAAATGATATAACTTAGCAAATCAACTATACTTTTAAATAAAAAAAATCAAGATATTTGTTTTAATCATAATCTTGCTATTTAATCATAAAATTAATCATTTTAATCAGTAAGTCATGAAATTTTACTTAAGGAGTTTTTAAGTTCAGATTTTCTTCAACTTCGAGCTATTTATTAAAAGTTATTGATCTGTACTACATTTTGTCTTTTCAAACCATCATCAACTCATGTTTTGCATTATTTGAAAATTTGACATTTAGACAGCATGTAGACAAATATACATTAATAGGTATTGCTGTGCTTTGTGTTGATCAGATTTAGGCCTCAAATTGATGAGCCCAGCCTGGCTAGAGCTGATGTGGATCTGAGTGCACGACCTGAGAGAAAGAGCCTCTTCGAGGGGAAAACATTCCTGTTTTTGAGCTCTAAACAGGCAAAAATATTTTCTTTTATCAACTAATAACAGAAATGATACCATCACTGTAACTGAAAACTTTAGGACAACTCACATTAGGTCAACCTCTATATCAGGGATGTCAAACTCAATTCCTGGAGGGCCGCAACCCTGCACAGTCTAGTTCCAACCCTAATTAAACACACCTGATCAAACTAATTGAGTCCGGCAGGCTTGTTTGAAACCTACCAGTAAGTGTGTTGAAGCAGGGTTCGAACTAAACTGTGCAGGGTTGCGGCCCTCCAGGAGTTGAGTTTGACATCCCTGCTCTATATCCTTAGTGAAAGCTTAAAGGGTCACGAAACACCAAAACACATTTTTTGAGCTGTTGACAGTCATATATGTGTCCTACACTGCTATAAACACTATTAGGACACATATATTTCGCTAAAGAGTGAAAATTGGTTGTTTTTGCGTTATTTCGAGCAAATTTGTTCTTCCGGTTTGAAACGAATTTTTGATGTTGCGTCACGCTGATGAAATCCATGCATGTATTCTAGCCTGAAGAGTGGACGTCTGTAACGGCAAGTACATCGTGACGTCTCTGAGTGTGTGGCATTGATTCATGACAAAGACTTGGTTCGAACCAATCAGCACGCTCTATTGTGAATGCGGCGCAACTTCATTAATATTCATGATCGCTTCGAAGATTGTTTGTACCTATTAGTGTTCAGTCTGCAAGGAAGCACCACGCTGTGTTGTTAAAACAAGTGGAAGAAGAAGAATTGTTTGGAGACACAGGTCGCCAGTGTTGTGTTGTGCTTTGGTTTCATTTCCTGCTATGAGAGCGCAGCTGGACTCCCACGCGCGCAGCAGAAACACGAGAGCTTTTTTTTCACACGAGAGCTTTCCGCATCTGGAAATGGTGAAATCCGGATTTACCGCTCGTCTCCTTTTAAAAAACACACGGCTTTTAAAGTTCATGTTGATTGTCCTGTTTTTAGTAAGTATATGCGATCTGTGCTCTTTGTTTGTTTATTCAAATGGGAAAGTTAGTTAGTTTCGTCAGCAGTACTGTTTCAGTGTTTATAGACAGACCTTAGTCAAAACGATTAGAACTGTTACTGAGTGTACAGCACGCTGACATCACTACAGTATTATAAACTGAATGATCCGCTGTAAATGGTGCTCTCCGAGTGGAAAAATATAAACGCTGCATTTTGTGACAGCTTTCTGACGCTACCTACCGAGAGCATAAGTTACCGAGAAATGCGGAGCGTTTATTTCTCTCATACGCCGCACGGTATCAAACACTCTATTAAAAACGCACTCTTCGCAGTTTCTCGCATCTCATTTGTCACAGGGGCATGCAAGAAAGTGGATTAAAGTGAAAGTGCCGTTAAAGTCGACAAATTTATTTTGCAAATAATTCGATTACTGATGTCCATGTAAACACAGTCACTGTCTTTCTCTCCTGCGTCTGTGTGTTTGTTGTGCCTCTGTGTGAACATCAGCGTGTGCACAAATGGAAACTCCCATTTTTATGCAAAACCTTCCCTCTTTCCCCGACACTCCTACCTAAACCAAGCTGGACACACCCACTTTCCTGAGCTTTTCCAAACTAGAGGTGTGAAAACACCCGGCTGAGACTGGGGGGTTTCGTGGCTCTTTAAACTGGAACTATTCATACTTAAAATATTTTACTGACTTACACAGCCATTTCAAAAGTTTGATATTAAAAAATGTTTCTTTAATAATAAGATTAGCATTTTTGTTTTGTAGAACATGATTGCGATTAATTGTGTTATATTCTTGTGACAGATACTTTTCAAATATATTGAAATTCGACAGCATTTCCAATACTAGAGTTCACACAAAAAATGAAAATTACCCCACTTTGAAGCCATCCTTGGTGTTGACGACTCTTCTTTCAGAAGGTCCTAAATTTTTACCTTGGCTTTTCCATGCTGTGTAATGGTGTTGGGTTGTAGCCCTTTTTTTAAGCTTTCAGAAGGGCATAAATCCATAATAAAACTAACTTTACTTTTTGGTGCATAAATCCAGAATAAAGCTAACTTTACTTTATGCACCAGATTTTAACACATCTTATGAAGTGGATTGAAGTGTTTTTGTCACAAAACTGTATTTCATTTTTCAATTATAAGTTCAAATCACTGACTTCCAGCAGATTTTGCTCCTGACAGCTTCTGGGCTGACCTCTGACTGGACGAATGACTCATGACATAAGACACTTTTAATCTTTTTCTCCAGAAGTAAAAGTTAGAAATGTATCATGTCATAATTCATTAGGCTTAATATACAAGTGAAAAGGTTGGATGTCGCATAGGAGTTCCTCCCTGCTGTTCTGCATTAATCAGGAGGTGTAAAACAGTGCTGATTAACTCCGAGAAAGAGCAGAGCATATGCAGTTGAACAGCTGGGGTATTCTGTGTAACCAGCAGGTTCGTTTGCGACTGAATACCTGCTGATAGAAACTACAGCTGTGCATTGGGGTCACATGGTCATTTTCATTACTTAGGAAAAAAATGTTAGTCACTGTAGATCAAGAAAATACTCTTTTCTTAGTGTTTTGAGCAGTGCTTATATATTATTATCATCTTTATTCAAATGTTATATTGGCTTTTTATGTTTTTGTTGTATTCTGAGCTGTGTCTTTTTTTATGGTGGAAATGTACGCCCCTGCATGCATGTGAGCAAACGTTTAAAAGTGTTATAGGTTTATTGACAACATAAAAATATTAGCCCTTCTGTAAATGTTTAAAAGTAGATGCTTAACATTGACACAAACATCAACACATTTTTAAATGGAATAGTTTTAATAACACATTTTAATGCTTCATTTTCTTTGCCTATGCCATATTGACAGCACATAATTTACTGTTTAAATTGCATCTTACCAGTAATCAGCTTACAATGCAATTTAAAGGCTTAACTAAGTTGATTAGGTTGATTAGGCAAGCCATTGGGGTATCACAGTGGGTCGAATAATCGCCTCACAGCAAGAAGGTCGCTGGTTAGAGCCTCGGCTGGGTCAGTTGGCATTTCTGTGTGGAGTTTGCATGTTCTCCACGTGAAAGCGTGGGTTTTCTCCGGGTACTCCAGTTTCCCCCACAAGTCCAAAGACATGTGGTACTGGTGAATTGGGTAAGCTAAATTGTCCATAGTGTATGTGTGTAAATGAGCGTGTATGGATGTTTCCCAGTGATGGGTTGCAGCTGGAAGGGCATTCGCTGCATAAAACATATGCTGGATAAGTTGGTGGTTTATTCCGCTGTGGCAACCCCAGATAATAAAGGGACTAAGCTGAAAAGAAAATGAATGAATGAATGAATGAAGGCAGTCAAGCCATTGGACCTTGTTCTGTAGCCAATAATTTTTACTTTATTATTATTATTATTATTATTATTATTATTATTATTATTATATTTTTTGTTCCATCCAATTTGAAATAAATAAGATCATATACAAAAATAAATGGTTTCTATATTTATTATATTTAGATCTGAGTGGGACAAACTAAATGACTCACCCCATTCTTTTAATAGCCATCTGACTGTTGAATTTACATTTCATCATTGAGTCTGAACTAGGAGATTATTTCAGTGTAGAACATTCTCATGCAGGAGCTGCAATCAAATCAATGTAATCTCTCAGCTGAATCAGGACGTGTGTTCAACAGTTGTTTTGTGCATGTTTTTAGATGAAGCGTTTGAGTGTGGCAGTCAGTTGTGGTGGTGGTGTGAGTCAGCTACTGGACGAGGGCGCTCTGCCTGTCTCACTCCTGGAGTCCAGCAGCACGTGTGTGCTCGACATGATCTCAGGAAACTCACAGCCGGTGATTTCTCCAGCCTGCAAGAAGTGGTCGGATTCTGTGGGCCAAATTTTGCACAGGTGTGTTTGTGCTTTGCCCAGTCTATGCTGCCTCATATTAGTGTAGACCATATCTATACTAATTATTTTAGCATATTGAGTATGATAATAAAGCTGCTGCTTATTATGCATTTATTGCATGTAATAAAGGGGTAAATTTGCTCCACACTGATCTAAACCTTTTCGGTCAAAGGTGTAAAAGGCATTGAAACAATACTTGGCATTGTCCATATGAACATAGGTACTTTAAACATTTGTCCACATGAAAACACAGTCTCAGCTGACTGAAACCAAAACTTTCCAGCTAGAGTGAAGAACTCCTGTAACAGTGTGGATGTTTTGCCTGATGATATCAGTGTGCATTCTGTTTTCTCTTCTCTAATTGGCCAAAACGCTGTATAGGGCTTTTATTACCGCATACTGATTCGTCATGCCCTTGACAGTGCATTTTTATGTGGACAGAGATTATTTTTAAAATTAATGTGGGAAAAATTATGTTTATATAAATACCCCCCTATGTGTGTACATGGTCGTATAATAATTCGTTTTTAATTTAATTTATTTCTATTTAAAATACTCCACTATTATAATCAGAGTTCATACGGTCATGGAAAACCTGGAAAAGTCCTGGAATTTTGACATGACATTTTCCAAGCCTGGAAAAGTTTTGGAAAAACCCACAAAGTTTTGGAAAGTCATGGAAAACAGATATCTGTATACTTGAATGTAAGCTAGTTGTCTTCACTTCTTTTCTGTCCTTGGCCAATTACATGCTCTCACATTATTAGTGCTGTATAAGCATTGTCTAAATAATTTTTACATAGATATAAATAATAATTTCAACTAAATAGGTTGTTGCGTGTTTGCTGTAATAAATTTGAATTTTACCATGCAAATGTAGATATTGCATGAAACATTAGGTTATGAAATTTTACTAAATTCTTGGAAAAATCATGGAAAAGTCATGGAATTCTTGTAGTAAAAATGTGGATGAACCCTGTATTATATTTTTTGTATGATTTACAGAAGCTACCTACAAAACGTCATTCAGTCTAACAATAGTTTAAACACACACACACACACACACACACACACACACACACACAAAACTTTAGAACAAGACTCATTTGATTTGAAGAAAGTAAGGACCACTGAGCAGCCCCAAATTACTGCCATTTGAAACTTTTATTTTTGTTCACTGAACATTGCTAGGTTTTACCTGTTTGCCAGCAGATTTTCGATTAATTTAAATATTGTACAATTTAGTATGATCACTTCTTATTTTAAATATTTTAATAAGTGAAGGTTAGTGTAGGCATGTTGTTGTTGTTTTGTCATAGGTATATGTTATGCTGAATAATAAAGGAACACTGCTTTACAAATAGTTGACATTTATGCTTGCTGATTATATAAAATCAATTTTTTAACCAAAATGCAACATCTCTGACCCACATGCATGTGTTCTGGCCCAGTTTTTTTTTTTTTTTTTTGCAGGAACAGATGTTCCTGCTCGATTCATGCAAATATGTTATTCTAAAAATAATGAAAAATATATAAACAAAATTAATTATAGTGTCATATAGAATTAAATTGTATCAAATGTAATTATGCCAAAATAAATATTTGATTATAATAATTTTGTTTTTCTTTAGCAGTGGTGTAAAGCAACAAGTTCCAAATACTCAAGTTACTGTAACTGAGTAGTTTTTTTCAGGAATTGTAATTTACTAAGTAGTTTTAAAATATGTACTTTTACTTTCCTTTGAGTACATTTTTAGTGCAGTATTGGTACTTTTACTTTGGTACTTTCCTCCAAACTGCAGTTACTCCTTTTTTTTCTTGTCTATGCTATTTAGAAAAGTCAGTCCTGTGATTCCTGTCCAATCAAATCACATATAGAAGGTAAATTGCATCATAATGAACTACCTCAAGACATGGGCAATTTATAATTGCAGCAAACTGTTTGGAAGCATTAAGTGTCAAAGAAGATGTCCGAAATCTTCACATGCATTGACCTAGAGACTGTTTAGATGCATGTCACTGATGAGAAGATGATGGATGTTTACTGTATGATGACTGAAATAGCCTTAAACACCCTGCAGGCATAAGACGTCAACATGATGTCAAATTGACGTTGTACCCCAATGTCATGTGGATGTTGCATTTTGTTTGAAAATTAACCGTATATCAATGTCCAATGATGTAACAGCTTGACGTTGTGCGGACGTTACACTATTATGTCAGATCAGATGTTGGATTTTATTTGCTATACCTAACAAGTAAATATGACGTTGGTTTAAGATGTTGGCTCGACGTTGGATTTTGGTCACTTTCTAACACAAGCTAAAGTCAACCAAATATCAGTGTCATTTGACGTCATTATTGGCTATCAAAATAACATTGTCCTTAGACGCTGGCTAGACATTGAATATTGGTCACCTGACATCACAACCTAAATATAACCTATTATTAACATCTTATTGTTATGTGCCTGCTGGGCAAAAACTAAATGCACTACAGAATGTTAAGTTTACAGACATCCACAAATTAGATGTAAATGCATCAGCTTTTTACAGCGTACTACTCACTACTCCTGAGAACTTTTAAAAAAGTGTACTTTTTACTCATACTTTGAGTAATATTTACAACAGATACCTTTACTCTACCTGCACTGCATTTTTAGGCAAGTAATGGTGTTTTTACTTGAGTAGGATTTTTCAGTACTCTTTCCACCACTGTTCTTTAGTGCTAAGTAATATAGAATCATTTAAATGTATTCGTTTTCTCTTTAATACTTTGTTTCGTTCACACAGAAAGGGTTTGCGCTTCATCACAGAGTCTGAGGTCGGATTGGCTGCCATTCATGTCAATAATCAGACATACTGCAATCCCTGCTCTTCCTTGCTATCAGGTGGGTTTACATACACTTACAGACATGTCTGGTCAAAAGATTTATGCACAAACCTGACACATCAGTTACAATTTACATTCTCATTTAAAGAATCCGTGAAAACGAAGCCAGTCTTTGCCTCAGCAACGCTTTCTCAGAGCACGGCTGTAGATGAGACTGCGCTCGCGGCTCCTTCCCAGAATATCACAGCTTATGTGGTCAACACCGAAATCTCACAGGACCAGAGCAGGTAGCGTATTTGCTCTCTATAATACACAACACCTCTTTAGTAACCTGAACAGACTACATTTTACTGTGTTCTGTTTTTTTAAATGGACTAGACTGCTACTTTTAATTAATGACGTATCTGTTAATTATGTACTGTATTTAATCACATCTCACTAAATTGCGTTGTTGGGTAAAAAATAAAGAAACAGAAGAGTCGCATTGGTGAGTAAGTCATATTTCAACATTATTTCATTCAGATGTGATGTAAAATAGGCCACTGGTAGCCCAAAAACAAAACAAAAAAGTGTACAAGTACATATGTGATAATAAAATATAAATAAATGATAATATCTGCTTTAGTTTTCCTCATTTCACAACTATTCAAAACGTGAGTATAAAACAAACAGACACTATAGTGTATATATAGTTATACACTATAGTATAATATACATTATAGTTTTAATTTAACGTCAAACATAAGCTATTTTAATTAAAGGGACGTGCAAATACTCATGTCTCTCTCTTTACACATGTTTTACTTGCCTGATGTTAAGTGCGATATATAATTTGCTTTGCAGATTATTAAAAAAAGTCACATCGATGAGACAGAATCATGGCCATTTATTATTTTCTAACAAATCTGGATTTTAAAAGGATAGTTCACCCAAAAAAGATATTTTGCTGTTTTCTCACCCTTAGTCCATCCATGGTGTAGATGACTCTTTTTCTTCTCCTGGACATTAATCAAGGCTGTGGATTAATGTTCAGTTCTTACACCAAGCAATGATTTTGCTTGTTCATCAGTCACAGGAATCAAAGGTGCCATAGAATGAAAATCTGAATATACCTAAGCATAAGTATAAAGGGTACTCTGGTGACTTATACACCGCTCTATTCAATTTGTTAAGATATTTTTTTGGACAACTTTATGACAAAAAGTGTGATTAGAGAGATTTGTGACTGTGTGTGAGAGAAATCAGGCAGGGAGAAATCAGCTGCAGAGTGTCATAGCAGAACTAATATTAATAGTCATGACCTTTCCAAATATGGTCAAAACCAAGATTTTCTTTCTAGGGGTAATTCCGGTGGTTATAAACGAGTGTATGAAACTGTTTCTAGAGAACTTTTGAACTTAACCTAAGCCACATACCTACTGTGTAGATACAGTTTAATGTATTGAATCAATATACTCTATGGCACTTTTCATTTTGTCTTAGACTCTCAAATTTTGGACTCTCAAAGGGATAGTTTTAATTAGATGGAAAGTTCTCGTAAGCATGTTGGAATGCTGGAGAAATGGGCAGGAAGAAAGACCTGAGCAGCTTTGAGAAAGGCTAGATTATTATAGAAATGTAACCGCTCAGAGGGTTGCTCCTTGTCAACAGTAGTGAGAAGAATGTGTCAACAGTAGTGAGAAGAATGTGCCAACAGTTGTTCAAGGTGGGAGACCAGACCACAAACTGCAGATTGGGTTCTGGCCAACAAGGCTTACCGGCAACAAAGTATATCTTGTTTGGTCTGCACTAAAGGAAGTTCTGCTGTGGACGCCACTAAAGCAGAGGAGTCTTATGCTCTGGGTAGCTTTCTGTTCAATAGCTGGGATCACGATAGAATTTGAGCTTGCGAAAGTGTGTCGTACGGCCCTGCAAAACGGGATAGGATAAAACAAGATTAGACATTGATAAACCGAGTGATTGCTCTATATTTAAAATTTCTGTACAGAGAGGTCATGTTTTGATCTTCTATTTGTTTCTCGCAATCATGTGATGCTATTTTGAAGTCACCAGGCTTGAACTTTCGAACGCAGCGACTTATGAAACTTCTGTTTGAAATGTTCTGTCACATTCGCATGCAAAGCCTATGGGGGTGAAAAGTTCAGTGTGACCACAGCTTAAAACCATTCATGTGGTTGCAAATTTGACTCTTGCAACATTGAAACATTGTTGCAGATCAGGTACACTCCCTGTGGAGAGAAGGATAATGATCCCTGCGGCCACACTACACATGCTGTTCAGGGCTGGTTTGAAGAATGTGATGATTGAAGAAGTTGCCTGTGTGTTGCCTTGGCTATAAATTCTCCATATCTCAATCCAGTCAAGCATCTTTGAGATGTGCTACACTGACATCTTGTAGTGGTTCCAGATCTCAGTCAACAGAACTTGAATGATCTGAACTGTTGGGGTTTTGTTGAGTACGCTCACTGTTTTGGCTCCATGCGGAGGACCAACAGCACAAAGTTTTGACTTATCAGTGGCAGTGCATACTGAAAAACAATGTTTGTATATAAGACAAGACACATTTTAGCTGAAATCGAAGTGAACGCAATTGGTTTATTATTTTTTTTAGTATGATTGATTAATCCTTTTTTTTTTGGTTATATTTATTTTATAATTACATATGTACCTTTGCTCTGAGGCTAAAGTTGTAAATCCACTGTTTTACTGCAATAGCTTTGGATATTGATAACAGTAGTGCTTAAGTAAAGCTTCCAGTCAATGTTCATATTTCAGGATGGTTACAAAAGGGATCAGTGCTGTTGGAGAGACCCCAGAGAAAACCGATCCCACACAGAAGGCCTCAGCAACCAATAAACCCTCATCCCTCGGTCAGGAGCCTTCTTCCACCCGCATCGTCAATGAAACAGTGATGTCCTCTGAGAGCTTCAGTGTGGTTGAACCTGAACAGAAGATGAAGAAAGGTTCCACTGTCTCAGCCAGGGCAAGAGTTGAAGGTCCTGTGAAACAGAATGCGCCTCCAAATGGCAGCACCACATTAAAACATTCTCCCCAGAAACAGACAGCCCTCACCAGCTTCTTTCAGTCTTCCAGCAAGAAAAGGCAAGTCTAACACCACATTTAACAGACACTTTTATATCTCTATTTTCTATTTTAAGATAAGTCATAATTTAATTCATTACTATGATAGACAGATTTGGTGTTCAAGTAGCATCTTAACAATATTCGTCAAAAAATTTGACATATTTAAAAGATTCTATTGTGAAACAATTTACGTTAATTCGATTTTTTTTGTAGCATCATAAATATTTTTAATCCAGGCTTGTTGAATAAAATGATTAATTCCTTTAAAAAACCTACTGACTGATATTTCAGCGATGTTACACACAGAAAAGATGCATGTAGCAATTAAATGATTCCCAGGTTACAAGGCCTCAAGTAAAAGCAGGTGTAGAGGCTAAGATGGCCACTTGTGATTTTCAGTAAAAGTTGTAGGGTGTGCTATTGCAGTTAAACTCTTTTGTTGTTGTTGTTTTTGTCAGGCCACGTGAAGGCAGTGCCAGTTCTGTCCAGCCAGAGCCCAAATTCTTCAAGAAAGACATCAAAGATAATGAAGATGAGATCCAGCGAAGTTCCTCTGTCAATAGATCTCATAAGACCTCATTGGAGTACACCAGTCTGGATCAGGCTTGTGGATCTAGTCAAAACTCTAGCAGCAAGAAAAGAAAGGAACCAGAGCAGGACACCCCATTAGGTGCAGAGGAACCAGCAGTCGCTGATGATTTAGAAATGTCACTTGAAGAGCTTGAATCCATAATGTCCGATGAGATGGATGAGCCTCCGCAGACTGCAGCCAATAAAAAACAACGCCTTGAGTCAGGACTGACTAGCGCAATAAATAGCAAACAATTACCGAATCAGCAAGAGGCCACTGAGTCCAAAAGCAGAAAAGAGGTGAAGAATCAGCAAAGCAGTTCCAGCAATATTCAGAGCATGCAGTTGGACAGAGCAGGACCGGCTGTAACAAATCAGAACACACAAACACAGTCAAAGAGGTCACCTCCAGATCTGGAAGCACATAGTTCTGCAAACAAGGAGCCAACAAAAAACAAAACAGCAGAGCTTGAAGAGGTCAAAGAGGAGGAAGTATCTTTTGTTGTGGTACGAAGGCAGCCATAATTTGATTCAAATATATCTTGTCTGTTGTTTATCTGCAGAACGGCTTGTTCAGTGTTTTTGTTTTTCAGAATTCAAGGCCCCAAAATGGCACTTCCCAGACCTCTGGGGATGTCCTCAAACAGGAAGTGCAGGTGAGAGGTTTTAAAGCAGATGCTGTTCGACCTACGCTTCTTGAACATATCTTTTCACAGTTTCAGATGGGTCATGATCACTATGTTTACACTGTTTTGCTCCAGTGTATCCTGTAACATTGGTATTATAACTACCCATGCTTATAACATCAAAAATATATACATTTACACAAAGTTTAGTGAAAGTTCTGAGATGAAATATTTGATTGATTGATTGATAGATGTTTTTACATGCAAGCCATTTACATGACTTTTAACCCACAAAAAAATCTCAGATACACTGGTGTCACAAACTCTGGTAATTATCTAGAAAGCATTATCCCTCACTTTTAACTCAGGAAGTGCATAAATGACGTAAAAGTAAACACCCAGATGTGTGTGCATTCTATGTTGCCATGGCAATATTTGAAAATGTCGACCTGTCTTCTCAGCACATTGCAGTGTCAGATTTTTTTAGTCTGATTTTTTTTAACCTATTCAGCAATTCCTATGCTTGATTAACACATGCTAGATTACATTTAACCTGGTTGTAATACCTTTTTGTACTAACTGACATAAAACAAGTTACGACAATATTGTGGTGACATGTTCATCAAATCAGAATGTTACATTTTAAGTAACACTACAATTTTTAAGAGTCATCTGGTTTAACCATTTTTGAATTCATTTAGCTGATCTCTGTGTCTGATCAGATTCAGTGATCGATGCAAAGCTAAAAGTGCTTCCGGGAGACCCGGAAATTGGCTGAATGGATTTTAAAAAAGGTAAAACTCAACTGTTTAACTCAAGGTGACATGTACAATTCATTTCCAAATAAAAGTGGAGTGTTACTTTAAAACAGTAGCTGTGTCTCATTTCAGACGAAGGCTGTCTCATTAAAAAAAAAAAATGAAGGTTCCTTCAAATGCAGCCTTAAAATGCGTCTATTCGTTTCCCAGGTAATGAGGCACACAATCGGTGGATCCTTTGTGGCCTCGATTATCGCAAGATTCATGGCTAGTATATTTGCTTGGTCTCTGCATCTCTGTAAATCTGAGGTTTTGTTAACACTATCATTTCAATTTGTTCCTAATCTTCCTCATTCAAAGTAAAATAAGCAAAACAATATTATGTTGCACCAATGATATCTGGAAAATGCAGCAAAATAGACATGAAGCATTGTATTTCAGGTTTTGCTAAAAAATAGAGACAGTTATGAGTTGTGTAATAACATCTCTGCTGATTTTTCAGGCCTCAACCTCCAATCCCGGACCTAAGAATGACCCTGATCTGCCCAGGAAGCTCCTGCAGGTTCAGTTTATGTCTCTGACAGTGAACAACTCTTCCAGATCAAGACCAGGCCCATTACAGACACACAACCCAAATGACAAGAACGTCAAAAGATTCCGCAAGGTCTGACCAAGTGTCTCATCTTCGGCCATCTGTAATATTGTGATCTGCTTGTGAGACATTTTTAAAAGAATGTTGTTTGTTGTGTGTTTGCGCATGAAGAAAAATGTCCCTGGATTTAATGGGCTGCCCAAGATAATCGGAGGCTCGGATCTGGTGGCTCATAATCGCAGTAAGAACTCTGAACTGGAGGAATGGCTGAGACAGGCAGCAGAGGTGAGAGAGCACACAAAAAAACACTGAAAAATGTGTGTTATTGGGATAAAAATTATGATATATTTAGTAATTTCTCCTATTTTTGCATTTAGATATTAGTTGTCAAGTTAATATTGACTTAATGTTAAGAATTTAATAATTCTAATAATGCTGCATCCCTTATTTGTTTGACCATTACCCAATCAGCAGTGGTTTTCCATGATAATTAGAGATTATTAATACTAAAGTTGTAAAGTTGAAAATAATTGTTAACTGAATTAGCAAAAAAAAGAACTAAAGGGGTAGTTCTTCTAAACATTCGAATTTACACAATATTTACTCACCCTCAAGTGGTTCACAAAAAAAAGATAATGTTAGACACCGGTAAACCATTCACTTCCATGGTAGGAAATAAAATACAATGGACCTCAATGGTTATTAGTTTTCAGACTAACTTTTCAAGCAGGTTTTGGACAAGTAAGACAAGTAAATGATGACAGAATTTTCAGTTTTGGGTGAACTATTATATAAACATTAAAATAGCAAATAAACAAATAAATCAAAAAACATTACGCAGACAGAAGCTAGACTTCTAATGAAAATAACATATTCAAACAAGTAGTAGAAAATACAGTAGTTGTATAGTAACACTAAAATAGCACTGTCATTGATAAAAGGGCTTTTTAGCTTTTATGTCATTACAGGACAGCATGGAGATTTTCAAAACATTTTACTTCAGATTATAGAGTAATTCCGAGTAATCTGCTCATCGTGGTTTGCTTTGACACCGTAACGGGCACCACTTAAGTCAATCTAAATACCTCCCTCATGCACTGATGGACACTTATCAGCAGCCACATTTAATGCCTTTATACTGTATAGAGGTGGCTTCTACACAGGTATACTTTGTCATGACACTGATTTTATTTATTTATTATTATTATTATTTATTTTTTTTCAAAATAGAAATCATTTATTTTTAAGATGTATTGCTTTGTTTTTACAATATATAAAAAAAAGTTGTATTTTTTGATCAAATGAAAATATCGTTAATGGGCTTAAAGAGCTACTTTCAAGAGCATCTAAGATATTATATTTACTGCAAATATTTCAATGGTAAGCTATTTATATATTGCATTTATCTATATTTTATTATTAAAAAAATAATATTAATAATAATATAAAATTTCCTCTGAGCACTATTGTATTTGCGTGATCTGTTTCATCTATGCTGTATGCTGAATGTTGAAGTGTAATGGGATAGTTTACCCAAATATTAATATTGAAAATATGGAAATTGATGATGGTTTCTGCTAAAAGCATTGTTTATTATTTGACTGAGAAGTCAAATGAACTGTACATTTTATTTTAAAATGCAAACCATATCTGAATGCCAATATATACAATTATTCTGCTTCTCTGAATTTGTCTGAAATTGTCATGAACTAATCTCTTTATTATTTCTTTCTGAAGCAAATGCAATCGTCTTGATAAATGATGTGGAAAAATAGAATTATTCTTCAAAATACACAGAATATTACTCTCTGAGTTGATTAATGGAGTACTGCTATTACTCGCATGCCAGGGGTCGCAGACATACATGACTACAGTAGTTGCATTCTCACACTCTCTCTCTCTCTCTCTCTCTTTTAGGAGGAAAAGCAGAATGAACGAGAGGAGACTTTGGGAGACGATTTGTTCAGGTATGCAGTCTATGCAGGCAGTGGGGTAGAAAAATATGGATAAAGAGCATGGATCTGACTGGGCCGAATCTAGCGCGGCGTCTAGTGACGTCAGCACTTTTAGAGCTCATTTGAACACAGACGGATCTTGTTTGATCCCTGTTCAATTCTCATCCTCGTCCAGACACTCGCCACCTGCCTAAACTAACACCACACTGACCTCCGACCTCAGAAAATCAGAGCTCACAAATAACATTAGCGATTGGCAAACTGAGAGCTTAGTCTGCCTTGGACTGGCTGAGACCGGTTTAAGCGACGGGATACTAGTACGCACTGAAGCGGGCATGACAAGGGGATGTCTGGTTCCTAGTATCGTGCCCCATTTCGAATCCTCTCTCAGATGTTTAGTGCTAGACTTTGACATGGCAGTCGTCTGACTGAAAAGCTTCAGTCAAGAACAGAAAGTTTATTTCTTTAAGTTCGCAAGGTAGTATTTTTTATAGTCTTGTACACTTTTTTCATGAACTCATCAACTGTGTGATTTGGTAGTTGATGAGCCGCTGGGTCTGATCCACCAGTGTCACCGTATCACGCATGAGTTCTCCAATGGATTTTTTTTCTCCTTTTAGCAGATCCTTCATTTTCAGCACACTTGGAAAGTATGACGTCAATGATTTCCCAGCTGCTTTTAAGTCATTGTTCACAGTTGAGGTCACGCTGGGCTGCGAAGACCCATCGATATTTCTAACAAGCTCCTGCTGTTTAAACACACAGTGATTAAGACCAAAAAAAAGTGAAGGTTTAAAGAGACAGAACAGCCAAAATTGAAAATCAAATTAGTATTACTTTATTACAGTTCTTTCTTTTTCATTCTTTAGGAAGAAAGGAATGTAGCAGTGTTTATAGCAGTGAAAAGCCTCAGCATTAAAAGACAGGAATATCAATAGTGTATCGGAGTGTATCCAGGTTTAGGGGTGTATGATGGTTTTAGGTCATTCACCAAATTCAGGTTTAATGTATTATTTAAGAAAAATCTTGACCATTCTTGTGGACTACTGTGCAATCATAAAACTACTAATACAACAGTTCCGACTCTACGGGCTTTGACCAGAGAGGTTGAAATCAGGATATACTAAGAAATATTAGGACAAAAGTACTCGTACTAACATAAAACTAAGATAAATAAAAATACTAACGTGTTTTTCACGTTCATCTGTCAACTATCATAACTGTACGAAAGAGTTCCATTGATTTTTGTGTATTGTGTTTAGTGTTTTATTAAGCTTGATTTATGAAACCTATTTGCCTTCCCTGAGTGGTTTTGAGTGAACTGATGTGTTAATATAGTTTCATGCACATGGTAGAGGGTCATGGTCAAGATTTTTTTTTTCAAATGTAACATTTTAATATAGGATTGCTTTTCTGCAAACCCTAAATCTCAAGAACGTTTGAGATATACTATATGGCTATTGTCACACAATACCTTTTTGTATAAAAGCTACTGTATTTTATATTTAGACAAACATTTTATCATATATGTGTTGTGTGTGTAGGAGATCCACAGTTCTACGCCGTGAAAAATATTAGGTTCCACACAGTTGATTTGTGTTGGGACAACATGAAGGAATTAACTCTTTAGTTTTTACAAATTTAAGTGTATTGAACATAAAACAGTTAAGCTGTCCCAACAAAATCTCAAGAATTGTGTTGTTTCTGCTCATTTTATGTAAATAAGCAGTTTCAACACACAACAAAGCATTTTTTTGAGTGTGGATAAAGAAACAATCTTTATAGTAGGCATGGGACGATATCCGTGTTCAAGGTATACCACAGTTTGGAAAAGTCAAGCTTTTTAATCCACCAAAGTTATATGCTATACCGTTCCAAAAGTATGTGTAAGATTTTTTTATTTAGATATTTTTTTAAGTTTTTTAGGACAGGAGTATCTCCAGCAGAAAAGATATCCAAAGATGCTGAGCTAAATTGTGAAGACATCTGTGTTGATGGAACAAATGAAGACAGCAGAAGTCAGGATTCACTTGAACTATTTAGCCTGACAGGTTTACTGTCCCAAAATATTTGAAATGTTTCTCAAAATAAAATATATTGTGTCCAAAGGGGAAAAAGTTTTAGTTTTTCACCCAGACATTTAAAAAGAATATATTTTGGAGCAGGAATCTCAATACCGTGAAACCGTGATATTTATATCCAAGGTTATCATAGCATCAGAATCTAATACCAGCCCATGCCTATGTACAAGTAGCTTAAACTCGCTCATTCAGACAGACCGCGAAGGGTATGTGACTGTCCGAAGACTGTGCCCAACCATCTCTGTCTGATGTATAAATCAGACTCTAGAGTAAAGATTGCAATCTTTTTTTAAATTAATTATTTAGCTTTAATAATGGCATGTCAGACTTGTTGAATGCAAATAATCAGCAGGTTTTCAGCTTCAATTTTTGAATGTTTGTCTTGTGGACAGTGGCGTAGGTTATATCATTATCATCATTATACTCCTGTGTCTTAGACTCGCATCTCCTTTGAGAAAGAAGGGTTAGGCCTCTTCAGGCACGGAATTGTTGCCTGGAGACTGAACCTGTCTAACTGGGGACTTTCAAGTGGTGCCATTTCTCCTGCTAAGCAAAACAACACACTCGCGCCCTCAAATATACACACAGCCACGGCCGTGCGGTTTGTCCAACACAACTGTTTGATCTCTGAATCTGCTCAGCCAGTCATGCATGGAATGGGAACATCACACAGAAAATAAAAAGAATGAAAAGAAAACAGCACCTCTGTTTTTCCAACATCTTCTCCAGCTCTCTCCCTCGGGCTAATGAATCGTCCCAGACATGTTTTATGGTGGAGGATGTCTGGTTTGATGACTTTTAAACCATGTCTGATTTTTACAGCTTACCAGTTCGTATCAATTCGCTCCGTTATTCAATCACTGTTTACTAATTGTCACCGTAGGGTAGGAATTTTAAAAGCCTTTGTGGGAATGATGGTTGGGACTGTAGAAATGCCTTTCTTTCGTGTTGAATCCATTTGTTTGTTTTTTTGTCTTTTTCTCACAGGTACAACCCTAGACCTGCAAGGAAACGATAGATCATAAAACTACTAATGTCTGTGTGGTGCAAGACCGCAAAGAAAGACGCGTTTCCGTTTTTATGAGGTTTATTTGTCTAATAAAAAATACTGTGTACAAAACATATGTATATATATATTAAAAGTTGAAGTTTTACAAAACTGGGCAGTCTTAAATCACATCCAGACCAACATTAAATCACTGTGCGAAGCAGCTTCAAACAGTCAGTCTTGAATTTAAGAATGTTCTCATTTCTTAGCGCTCAGGTTTATTGGTTTTGGTTCCTTCAAGTGTCAAGAGTACCTTCAAGTCTTTAGATGATATCTACTGTCACTCCACACAAAGATTCCCTCAGCGGTCTAAACTTGAATGCTGAGGATTAAACTTAACAATGCTAGTTAAGAAGTTATATAAGTTGTTACTTCTACGCAATAAAACATTTATTTGGCACAACAGATGAGTATGAAGTAAAACATTTTGCTAATAATTTCTATGAAACCCCTTATTCATGAGTCAAAAGCTCTAAAAACCTTTCACGTTAGATTCATCTTAACTCTATCAGTTCTAACCTCCATATTTATCAGTTTTACTTAAAAATGACCTTAGTTGGTGACAAGCACCGCAGTTACTATAAATAATATAAACCAAGGTTTGGCACTTGTTTTGGGTTACAGAGTAAGGCTGGTTTGGATCTTAACTGATGGGAAAGATACACATAAAGTGTGTCCCAAATGGCATACTTTACACTATGCACTTACACACTCAACAGCATAGTATATGAATGTGGTGTCATCCCAAATGGAACACTAATGTTTATTTTTACTAAACGGAAATTCAAACCGTTTCCCAGATGACGTTTGACGGTTGCCAAATCAGTGAAATAAATGACCAAAGTACCAAATAATACCTGCCATGGGTATAACCTCATTCACCATCGGGAGGCGGTATAGTCACTCTCGTAGGAGAATTTCGTTTTCACAATCCATAGCCTGAAAGCCCCGCCCCTGCCGCTACTTGAGCAAAGAAGCTGCCGTTGAGTGCTTGAAGTGTCCAACATTCCACACTTCATTTTAACGGTTGAATAAGTGCATCATCTGGGTATTGAAAGTGCATTTATTCTTTTTAGAGTTTTCAGTGTGAATGCTTTACTTGCATTATTTATAATACAAAATGGCGTAGAATAGTGAATAAGTATGCGATTTGGGATGGACCTATAGTCCAGGAATTTTGGGCTTCTTGCTTTCTTGTCTGAAATTCAGACTTGTGCAGATCATGAACTCATGGCTCTGTTGCTGTAGTGGCACTACACATTCACTCTTTGATCACTCAGATATGTAGTTATAGAAGCCTATATGCAAGTTTATTTACCAGTGAAGCGCTGGTATAAACTATATTGTTTTTCTGTTTAAAGTGCTATGTGTTCTAAATTACAACTCCAAATAGATGTATCCAAATAGACAGAATTGAACTTTTTGTTTTCAGGATAAGGCCATGTTTATGTATGGTCAATTTCTAGGCAAGGAAATGCATTAGCTCATTATTCATTGTCTGCATATTAATATAAATAATTTGTGCGTTCATTGGTATTTCATCGCAGAAATGTTTGTGCAGTCTGCAACAATCTCTGACTTTTGACTACATCATCGCTCTTTGAGTATTGCTTTCTTTTGCAGCTTAGTGCAAGCGCCCTTGACTTCACACCGACAAGATTAACTCACTAAAGATTTTTTTGTGTCTGAGCTGTAGGCACTCTTACTATCTGCACTCTTATTGATAGTTGCAGCTTCTCTTCACTATGTTTGGTTACTTAACCACTACAAACTGCTGCCAGTGTGAACGTTCCTTTAGGCACTGCAATCATGACTGGGAGATATCCTGTCTGTGATGTAATGCAAGAGCGGATACATAATTACAAATAACAAGGCAACTGACAGCATTTGCAACAATACGAAGAACATACTCTGTCTGAACTTTAAACTGACAGGTTGGCACATAATTTCTGACCAGCAATACCCCTATTTGTGAAACAATCAACATCAGACACCACTGGGAAGAGAGTAGCTTCATCTAGTCTCTTTTAAGTGGTCAAAACATTTATATTTCATTTAGTATTCACTGCATACATATAAAAACGAGATGTGTCCCGAGACAATTCCTGTCATGAAACATTTCTATGGCTGGGCATACACTGTCTGATTTCGAGTTGAATTCTATGGGGGCGAATTTCAGCTTTGTCATGCATCCTTTCAGGTGATGTGCTCATGCAGTGTACATTGCGAAGTGAGAGGCGATTAAGCTTCTCTGCTTTTCTGATCAGATGGTCAGATTTTCTGACATGTAAGAAATTTTGGTCTGCCCTCATGAGGGAGAACTTCACCAGAACTTCACGCTCCTTCCTCTAAGGAGTCATAAATAAAACACTCTGGTTTGCCAATCACTATTAGGCTGCATGTCCAAAATGTGTTTGAACTGCAAGCATTTTGTTTCCTGTTGTCAATGAAAGCTCCACATTTTGAAATGCGGCTGCATAGCCAGGCGTGAGCATGTGTTATGTTTTTTTTAAATTATTTGACAGTTTGAGAAGTGCTCACAACCAATGCTCAGTTTTTGCAGCTCAAAAAATGCTTTGGTGAAGTTGGTGCTGACTTCATATGCACTTCATACTTGAACAGTCAAGTTGCTGCTAAACAACTGGACAGAATAGTGGGAGCACATGAATCCAGAACTTTGGTTTTACATTGCATGCATTCTTTCTGTACAGGGTGAGTTGGTACCTTGCTCAGATCGCATGGAACTCAGTGTATGCCCGACCTTAGAGACTTACACAAACCCTCCTCCTCCATCCCCACTTACTTCTCTTCCCCATCCTCCACATCCTCCTTCCTCTGCGATCAATTTCCTGTTTTTCTTCATCCTCTGTTTTAGTCTGTTTAGTAAACAGCTAGCAATGCCAAGAGCACCACCCTTCAAGAACCGCACAAAATTGTCACCAATAAGGGGTCCCATGGCAAAGAGCCCAGGTTCAGCATTGCACTCAAAGGTGTAAGGGTTTATGTCGACAGGATTCTGTCTGCATGAAATTGGCCTACTAGGATCCAAGCCAAGGTACTGCCCTTGCTCCTTCAAGAAAAATAAGTTAGGATAGGTCCCGATCAGAACTAGTACCATAGAGACTTTGAAGACTTTAGGAACACCGCTGGACCCCCTCATCACACAGTGCATGTCAGGCTGAAAGGAGAGCACACAGTGCTCAGGAAAGCTGGTGTAGCCGGGGTGCAAACATGAACCAGGAGCTGTGGGACTGGCAATAGGTGATGCTTTATAACCTTGGGAACACATCATGTTGTAAACCCTGTGATATTCAGGATAAAGTGTCTTTGGCAACTGTTTGAAGATAAGACCTGGGTCATCAACACGCTTGCGAAATGCATGTAACACAGGAACCCTGTGGTTCAGGGCACACAGTACTGCATCAGCTGCACTAAGCCCTGCTCCCACAACCAAAACAGGGTCTGAAGAAGAGCCCAGTTTGCCGTGACAGTTGACAGCAACCCCAAGGTCACGCACGCTGTGAAACACGTAAGGGAGATCCTCTCCTTCAACTCCCAGTCGAGCAGGAGAGTCAGATGCCCCTGTTGCTAAAACAACATTCTCTGCAAATAAGCTAAAAGGGACATGAGTGTCCCCTTGGAGCTTTTGGTAACCCCTGACCTCCCAGAGTCCCTGTGAAAGCCCTTGGGACACCCCAATTTTCTCTCTTTCTTCATCTTTGCCTCTTTTATCTTCGTCACCCTCCTCAATCTCACCATTTCTAGTGCTTTTATCGGTTCCATTTTGTAACTTCTTACTACACCCATTTACCACTCCATTCTTGTTTTCTGTGCTGTTCTTATTGCAATTATCAAACCCATTTTTCACTCCAGTGTCTTTTTCATTCCCATGTCTGTTTTCGTGACTGCGATGAAGTTTTTGAACAGAGGTGACGTAGGTATTGTCAACAAAGTTTTTTTGGAGACCCATGTGCTTGACATAATTTTTGTAGTAGGAAGAGATCTCCTCTGGTGTTGCTCGATCATTGGATGCTGCCCTGTGAAGGAATCCCAAACACACACACAAAGGAATCCATCAATCTCAGTAAAGAAACTCAAAGTACCTCTTTGTTAAGCACTACTGTGTATGTGTGCCGTCTTCTTCCTGGAGACCCATCTTGCTGCAGAGTATAGCCCCAACCTGTCCTGACAAACCTGCATCAGAGTTTCTAGTAATCCTTAAATCTCTGAAGCCTGCTGGTTTTGGTTTGTTTAATTAGAGATGGAACTAAACTTTGCAGGTATGGCCCTCCAAGTAAGAGGCTTGACACCCCTGTTCTAATGCCTTCATCATATATGAAGTTGTATCCCATAGCACATACCTTTTTTTGCCTGAGGATTTGTCTCTGTAGTTGACTCCCGGTAACTCCATCCATATGCCGAGGCTAATGGTCAACATTGAACCTTCCATTGCCTTAAAGACCAGAAAGAGATTATTTTGTCAAGAAGGACATTAAGACAAAAATAACTTTGGGTTTAGTCCCAACACCCAGTTTCATTTGCATTATGTACACTGCCTTGGATACCTGTTAGGGTAAGACTATTAGGGTAAGACATATTTAAAATGTCCTAGGGTTTAGGCAACACATTTCAAAATCTCTCAAACCTAGCCTGATAGTTTAAGAAGTTTTTTTAAGTTTGTTTCAGCTCAGGCAATTGTAATTGAGAAGCAATATCCCTACTACCCAGATAGTTCACTCACATGCCAAGCACCACCAGGTGTAGCTTTGCCCAGGACCAGATGAGGAATGTGATGTTTCTTTTCAAGTCTCCACTGCAAAACAGAGGGGAGCTCGAAACCTAGATCTGCATTTGGATGAAGGAGTGTGTCGAAGAGCACTGCCACAGGGTTCCCTGAACGTCCCTCTAAACCTTCACAGAGATACTCCAAGTCCTAACAGACACACAAGCACCTGGTTTGTTCCACAGATTTGGATTGCACACAATATTCTAAGATCAAATTTACAGGTGGTGTTTTTGTCATCATTACCTGTTCAGTGATGGGAAGCTGTTTGGCTTCCTGTAGTTTACGGAAGAGGATGTGGTTTGGGTGCACAGCCTTAGGATCTAAATAAGGAGTGTATCCATTAAGCAGGTATGACAGGCATATACCAGAAGGACCATTACCTGTGAGGAATAGAAAGGAGAGAGTCTTGTGAGTCTGAAATGCTCTTGTAAAGATTATTTTCATTTGTATATTTATTTAACTCATATCCACACTAATTAATAGCCACAAAGATTTGAAGATGATGTGAATACTCATTTCTCAGAATCTGATCTTTGCTTCTTATGACTCACCAATGATAACTACTGGCACAGTTCGGGTACAGTCTCTCGACAAGGTACTTTCCTCCAACAGTGGCATAGCGGTAGCCAGAATTAGAGCTGGCACTGATAAATACAAAAGAAATGTGACAATCATAATAACTTGATTTTGTTGTATAACATCTTAGCATATTACATTAATGTTATATATGGTTATTTACTAAACATGCCATGGTATTGAAACATTTGTTTCGCATATTTGTATTCACACTGATTATCTAAAATATCAATGCATAACAAATACATAGTAACAAGTTTTGATAGCTTGTAAATTATTTTAATACATCGTCTATTGTGTATTGAGCGCAAATATAAAGCATACATGTATTTTTTGCCCGTTTTACTTTGATGTGTTGAATATTTAGCCCTTTTTCTCAACTTAATATAATGCAAAATTACATACAATAAGTCACAATCTACATGCAAAAAAATGGCCTTGCTCAGTAACTCAACCTGCCTGAGGTAATGCTAGCATTAGCGCTGCCATTACTTTCTGACAAAAGCTAATCATAATCTGTTAGTGGCATGAGGCACTGTTATCTAAGTACACTCATTGTCTCAACATGACAGGTGTAAATCACCCCCTGATTACGCCTCAGTTTGGCCCATAATCCATGCAGCCCGTGTTTATGTTTTTCGAAAAAAAGAGGGGTTGGCATGCTGACAGTCGGCACATCGCAGCCACCCATCACAACCTGTTTTTCTTTGACCACGATTGTTTACTCTTTTCAGAGTGAGTGCGCAGGATTCCTGGCATAATCGGGGGTGAGGATGGCGGGACAGGGGTGTGTAAGGGGCGGAGGGTTCCATTGGCAGGGGTTGAAACTGGCATTTCCACCTCATTGCCCCATTTAACAGTCTCCTGACCACATTCATAAGGGGTACTCACATGGGCTGACCTACCACTTGTTTTCCACACTCATTTGTCTGTTTTCAAAAAAAGACTCAGTCCTCATAATGTCTAGAATACTATTGACTGGTCAATCACAGAACTCAAATATTTCTGAATAATGACCACTCTCTAAGGCAAAATATAAGTATTGACCAGTCATCCAGAAAAACAAATGTGTCCTACAGATGTGTTTGTGATATTTTGAAGTATTTTACGCTATAATGACTGACTTGTACATTGTGCCTCATGTCAAAAATGTAAAATAAATAATTAACAGAGTTCCTGTTGATCTGTGAACACTCCATTTCTTCATCAATACTATTAAACACAATCAAATGGACATTTCAAAACCCCTTTTAAAAAAACTCTAACATCATATTTTGGGAATGAAAACATCAGACATGAATAACCCACGATTTATGACCATCTAATGATAATAAAAAAAGAAAGAAATAAAAAAACAGTGAAAGTACATTAATTGAAAAAGAGTGAATAGCCAGTATTATGTCTGCATGTTGTCTAGACAGGACTATCAGTGAGTCTGAAGCCCAGACTGGATGGTATGTCAGTATGTACACATACACGTGTCTGTGAAAGCACGTGTGTATGCACGGTGCGCATAAGGATTACGCCTCCAAAATAGTAAATCTATAGTAGTGGTACAGAGAGAGAGAGAAAAAACGCAACTAGTGCTATAACGTTTGAGGCAATTTGGTGTTCGAACAGTTCAGATTACACGTAACGGAGTGACATAATGTGCACATCATCAAAATAAACAGGTCATAGCTTCTGATTATGCCTTTGTGGCCTATGCATATTTATAAACAAGAATAAGCAGCAAACATATTTCTATGGCAGTTGTTGTTAATGACACTGAATTGCCAGTTTTTTACAGTCCTCTCTGGTAAAAGCCTTAAAAGCCCTGACTAACTTTAAAAATGCTTGTGAAACAAAAAAGGCTTTGGTGATATAAAGCAATGAACACATTACAATGTGAGAATTCTGTATGATTTCAATATTCCTTAATATAGGTCACATCTACAGCCTAAAATGTGTACGGTTTGGAATGGTAATAAGTACATTTCTATAATGATTTTCTTACCTCCAAACGAAAAATCTTCAAGAATGTCTGTTTTTTTTTCAGAATCGAGTATCTCTAGAAGGCTCGGGATGCTGCACGCGGTATAAATAGTCCGTATCCCTAGTGGGAGGATCCAAGCCGAGTCACAGGATGACATGGACGAGGGATTTTCTAAAGATGATGCTAACTGTTTTTTCTGGGAAGGCGCATGATAACCTAGGCGTACCACCAGTGATACAGGTCTGAAATGAAACCGACGTAATACCGAGAAGCTGCGAGGTGTCAGTCTTCATCCAGCATCATCTGCGCCTCGTGCCGCACCGGCAGGCATGTAGTGCGAGCCCAGATCCGCGGAGTCCGCCGCGCGCACATGGAATCACAGAAATAACTGCACGCGCTATTTCCCGTTAAACGGAAGGAAACTCAATCGATCATTTCTCGATTCGGGCAAAATCGCCTCTTTAACGCAGACCTCGTTTTAAAAAATGAGGCATTAGTTTATTCCGTATTATAATAGCAAACGCTTCTTTTATATTTTTTTCAGTATCTTTGTTTCCTTGCACCTCAGTAAATGTGTTATCTCATTATAAAGCGACCATGAAAAGTAGTCCTTTTTTAATATTTACTTAACTTAACCCTGCTCTTACGTAGGCTATTTGCATATAGTTTTAATGCACTAAAGCTCTTGCTAAATTCTGTCGACATTTAAAGGCATGACGTTTGAATCATTAAATGACTAATAATTGGTCTCCCATGAACAGTTTCTTATAAGTCATTCTCTTATAAGTCATTGACAACCACTGGATGGCGTAAGTAGTACATGCGCACTGTTTCCTAACCTATTTTACAGACGTCTAGAAAACTGTAAACCTCTAATTAATTTCCCCTTGATGAACACGAGTGTTCTTCTATGATTTGCATTACATATTCTACACACTACACACATTTGTTTATACACTTATTTGTTTGCCAGTTTGTCTTTCTTTATCAGGAAACAAAAAAAGCAATATTCAATTTAAAAAGCCATTAATTTGTTATGTGTAGGCCATTATTCACTCTCAGATGTAAAGGAACAAAAGATGTCACTGGATTAACTGCAATAACTTTTCAAAACATGTCTATTACTTGAGGGTCTAAAAGTTGCCATTATATAAGCACCAAAATTAAGTGTATCTTTTGGATATTTTTATCGTTTTTTCTGAGTGTTAGATGTTTTAATTTATTGGTTTTATTTGATATGTTTAACAAGTACCACGTGAAGTCAGTGTTATTTGTGTGTTATTGGTAAACTAGTTTGGTAACACTTTACAATGTGGTTTCATTGATTGACATGATTTATTCATCTTTGTTAACATTAATTATTTACAATTCAATTGTTCATTATAGTTCATGTTAATTCACAGTACTTTAATTAATGTTAACAAGCACAGATTTTGATGTTAATAATACTTTAGTAAATGTTAAATTATGATCAATAAATGCTGTACAATTATTTCTCATTTTTGTTAGTAAATCTTAGTAAATACATTATGAAACCTTATTGTAAAGTGACCACTGTTTGTGTTAGATATTTACATCTTTATTCATATTATTATTATTATTATACAATTTCCAATGATGTGAAAATTTCTACATTTGAAATGACTTTATGTAAACAGGCTATATACACAGTGTTTTTCAGCCAATGATAAACTGCGGTGAAAGCTGTGACTATTTTCAATTTAGTAAGGTTCCTTTTACAGCATAGATGTTGTAATATGAATGTATCGTATTTACGATACATTCAGTTCAATAGACTTAGGCATTAATTTAGTTGTTCAAGCGTAAAATGAGAAGAAAGACCATGTAACAGCTAGCACAGTCAGAATCAGCGGGCGAGTAGAAACTCCATTGAAAACACTGGGGTAAAATAAACTGTCATAATTTTAAAGACGTGGCAGGGGAAATGCAATTTAATGAAGTGCTTCTCATTCGGTCTAAGACCCACTTAATATCATATATCTATCAGACAGTCAAGATCACTGATTTCTAAAGAAATCAGACCCTAAACCTGGCAATTTTATAATGCAAAGACAATGAGGCTGGCTGGCTAAAATTATACGTGTGCATGTACCTCATTTTCAGTGCATTACTCCAGCCTTCAGTGTCATATGACCCATCAGAAATCATCCTAATATTAAATTTTAAAAAAATCTGTTTAATGATTGTCCTTGATTAAATTTTTTTTTTGTATCAGTTTACACAGAAAAATGAAGCAGCACAACGATTTTTATGATAATCAGAATAATTTCCCAAGGATCAGCTTACACTGAAGACTACAAATGATGCTGTCTACTTGGAAGGACGGGAGTGTAGTAAATGTACTTAAATAGTAAATTATACAATTTAAATTGTTATTATTTTTTGATCAAATAAGTGCAGTTTTGATAAGCAGAAATGATTCACCTTTTGAAATAACCTTAAATAAATAAAGGAAGGAATAAACTGCTACATGTCGTTATTTTAGTTATTTATTAAATTTTAGCAGGCCTATGAAGACACAGTTGGCAAGATAAAGTGAGAAATAATAACTGTTAACTGTAAGATTTTATATTTTATTTTATCTCTGTAACATTTGCGATTTTATTATAATTAAAATGGGAAGGAAGAAAGTTTTAGTTTTCATTTTAGTTAACTATAACGCCACTGCCTTAAATGAGCATGCTGCTCATGATGTACCATACTTGATGGTATGAATGATAAATGAACAAATTGAACTTTCACATGGTCCATGAAGGGAAACATCACCATCTTGTACTTATAGAAAAAATAAAAATATTAATTCTGCTATCTGAACCTGATGGATTGATATTAATTAGTTAAATAGTGAACTGCTCTGCTCAAACTCACTCAAATGAATCATTAGATCTGAGAGAACCTGCTGGTAAAATAATGCTCACAGATATGAGATTTTGAACAAGTTTAAGACAATAGGCTATGTTCATCCACCATTCAGAGCTTTGTAATAAAATACTGTACATTTTAAGCCTAGTTGCTGATGGAAGTTGCGCAGTTGGCACCGTAATTGGATGTTGATTTGCTACATTGTAACACTGATTGTGTTTATTGTCTGGGATTGTAGTGGCACTGCAGGAATCTGCACATTTAATGACTCACTGAGCTCAAGGGTCATATCACCCTGGGTATTTCAAATTTACTCAACATAAGGCCTATATAAATACTATATCGCACAATAAATTAGGTCAAAATTATTAAAAGATCTGGTCCTTTTACACATGCAAAATAGTGGCCATTTCAAAATATACCTTTTTTTTTCTTTACAAATCACAATTAATTTATAGCAAATATGTTAATGGTATAGTTCACCCAGAAATGAACATTTACTATTTACTCCCTAATGTCAAGTCAAACCTTTATTAGTTTCTTCTGTTGAACAAAAAGTGAGATATTTTGGAAAATGTTAGAAACCTGTAACCATTGACTACCATATTAGATAAAACAAATACTATGGAAGTCTCTGCTTACAGGTTTTCAGCATTTTTCTAAATATTTTCTGTGAAGGGTAAGAAATTTTGACAGAATTTTTAGTTTAGGTGAACTATGACTTTAAGATGATTTCGCGAACACACATGTAGCCTAAACACAACATGTTCCTATAAAATATGTTTTAATACATATCCGACACTGGTGCAACAATTAATGAGCGACATTTATTTCGACAAGCTTATTTCGCTGCAGTTTGAGAGGGCTTCACAAAGACATCATGAAATACAATCTTTACATCTCGACTGACAAACACTTGAAACACACGCTTAACTAAATGTCCATCCCCTCCGAATGGTAAGTCAACACTTTGATGATCTCTTGCCTGGACGCCCTCGCCCTTCTGCCCAGTCCGTGCGCGCGTGCCAGCACACAGTCCACATACTTTTCCCAAAATACCTGCGCGAGCTCCATGAACATGTCTTGTTTTGTTGGTTGATTTGACCCGCTCAAGTATGTCATGAAGTCCCAGAGCCCTGGAACCGAGTCGGCGATGCGCAATTTACGCCCTTGTATAACCGCTAATGACGACGCGTCCCAGCATTCACGGTTTATCGCGCCCAGGTGCCCGGGAGCCTTGCCGCCCCCTCTGCCTTCGGTGTTCAGCACCTCGAGACTGGGTATGGAGTAGGATGAAGCGCTGGCGAGCAGCAGCAGCAAGCACACTGACAGAAGGCGCCACCACTGGCCGTCGAGGACCCCCATCAAACGTTCCATTGGAACCTTTGGAATCAACAGGTAAATCTGTTTTTGACTTGAAAACTTGCTAAGCAGAGAACGTTTATACAGAGCCGTCTTCAGCATCTTTGTGCTATATGTCATTCAAAGCAACTATTAAAAGAAGCAGAGCTCCTACCACAACAAATTATTTAATGAAATAAAAATAATTAACTTACAATATTTCGTTCAGCTTATTCTGTCCTTCGACTGCTCTGCAGACCCGTAATCTTTCATACCATTGAGGCGGTTAATTGTCTTTGAGCGAGTGTTTTACGACTTATGGAGACTTTAAAAGCCGTGCGCGCCCACGTTTCAAGCGTCATGCTGTTGACTGTAGCTCATTCCACTTTACATTGAAAAGCACCTGACGTGAACGTAATTCAATTACAATCTACAGAACACAAATACTCAGGGTAAAAGATTAGCCTGCTATTATTTGCCAATTGGTCAGCCATAAATTATTTCACTTAAAAGGGAGTTTTTGAAAAATGGTGATGAATGTGGTAGCTAATTAAAAGGAAAGCTTAAAACTACACATTTACAAACGTTAATTAATGTATTTATTTAATGGTAGGCTAATTATTAGTCCTAATATATGTTGTTGTTGTTGTTGTTGTTGTTGTTGTTAATTTAAGACAGCAGTACAATTTGTCTTTCATGTTTTATTGAATTGGCTCAAATTTTAACTTGTTTATTTATTATAGTGGATTTAAAACGTTGCATTAGAAATCATATATATTGTGTCAGGCAATGAAACAGAAAAAGGATATGTGAAACTAAAGTGAAGTCCCTGATAAAGAGGGCTCACACGTTCACTACGATACGAGAGGCGGAAACACGGGTGATAGACAGCCAGTGCAGCCAATCACAGCACACTTACCATGTTTCCGGAAGCACACACGTGTTTGGCCCTTAACTTTAGCAATGCACAGTCTGTCGCGCTGTAGCTAAGAACACCCCTTCTGTACGTTCTTAGCTTCCAAGTGTTGTTTTGGGATGGTGTGGACAAGCAGAATTTGTTTCCGGAAGGTTAGTAAGGTTGACGAGCGTGTCGAATTGCATTTAACGCTAACGTTAGCTAATGTAACGTTAGTTGATGGCAGCCCGACCTTCACATGCGCATGTTTCTGTCGTTTACAGACAGTGTGTATCAAATTAATGTGCAATTGAATTTATTCTTACAAATAAAATGATATGCAATTAATGTATTTTTAGGTGATGCTAGAATAAATCACGCTCCATTTTAACAGCAATCATTCATTCACAGTTAATGCAATTCTGTTTATATAAACATATTTCAGTATTACATATTACATATTTGTAGATTTACATTTCATATGCACCTAACCGTACTTTCAAAAGTTATTTCATTTTCATTGTAGATCAGCGGTTGCAGAATGACGTGAATATCCATTATGTCATTTTTTTTTTCGTTTCTTCTGTAATGTTGACGTCTGCTAATCTCAGAGGGCACAGAGTGCACCGATATTGATGAAATTGTGTGTTTACGACATTGTGCGTCATGTTGAAACGCTTTGATCATTGTAGATTTCTCATTTTGTTTTATAAGTGAATAACAGCGGGAATGTGCCCTCATACCTATTTAGGGAATATGACCATTTGTTATGTACTGTTTCTTATTGTGAAACGTCCTTGAGCTATGGAAAGGCATTATATACGTTTAAGTTTACTATTATTCATTTGAAATTATTTGAATATGCTGATATAAGTATTTAAGCTTTTGAAGTATTGTGCAGCTTAATTCATTCATTCATTTTCTTTTCGGCTTAGTCCCTTTATGAATCCGGGGTCGCCACAGCGGAATCAACTGCCAACTTATCCAGCATTTTGTTTTACGCAGCGGATGCCCTTCCGGCCGCAACCCATCTCTGGGAAACACATCCATACATTCTCATTCACAGACATACACTACGGACAATTTAGCTTACCCAATTCACCTGTACCGCATGTCTTTGGACTGTGGGGGAAACCGGAGCACCCGGAGGAAACCCACGCAACCACGGGGAGAACATGCAAACTCCACACAGAAATGCCATCTGGCCCATTGTGCAGCTTAGTGTTTTTGTTAATTTATTTGGGGTTATTGAAATAACTTATTCAACAAGAACATAAAAGATTCAGTTCACAGTAATTTGTAATTTCACAATAAAACATTCTTATTCAGCACTTACTCTTAGAATTTCTGTTCATGACAATGCTACAGAATTGTTGACAATTTACGTCTAACTTTGTCTTTTTTATTTCAGTATGGCAATTTTGTGGATAATGTACGGCTGTTTGTACGAGGTGGCACCGGAGGAATGGGTTTGCCCCGATTAGGCGGACATGGAGGTGATGGTGGAGATGTATGGGTGGTGGCCAAAAAAGACACTAGATTGAAGCAAATTAAAGACAAGCACCCTGACAAACGGTTCATTGCTGGTGTTGGTTCAAACAGCAGGTGAGTCCTTTTAATTCTGATTGATGAGAGAAATGGAAGTGCATCTGATATGCAATGGAAATGCAATAGAAATTTCCTGTAAAAACAAACAAACACACACATATCATACATCATACCTGCATGCATATAGAGGTTGGACAATGAAACTAAAAATTGACCAATTTAGTGTTGGAGGTTTTATGGCTAAATTTCTTCATTAATTGCACATTCCACCAGTAAGATTATAATGTGAAGGTTTGACTAGCAGAGTAAAAGCACAGTTTTGCTTGAAGTATTCCCAAGCACACAACATTATGGCTGATGTGTCAGCTCAAAGGACAACAAATTGTTGGCGACTTTTTCTCTCTGGAGCATCTGTAACCAAGACAGGAAGTCTTTGTGATGCATCAAGAGCCACACTATCCAGGGTAATGTCAGCATACTGCCAGAAGGATGAATCACATCCAACAGGATTAACTGTGGAAGCAAGAGGAAGCTAGACCAGATGCTAACATAGATTGTATCCAAAAAATATAAAACCATACAGGGTTCAACGCTAAGGATTTTTTCTACTGGCCCGGTCGGGCCAGTGGTTCAGATCTTTACTTGCCCTGCCAAAATTTTCACTGGCCCCACCAAAAAAAAGTTAATAGCCATTTCTTAGCCACATACAGTATTGTAAATAATGTTTCAAAAGCCAAACATAATTGTAATACCTACCCTTTTTATTCAGCATAACTTTTTTTAATACAACTGACAATAAAAAAAATACAATTGTTTATTTATTTTCTTTTTTGCCTTAGTCCCTTTATTAATCCGGGGTCGCCACAGCGGAATGAACCGCCAACTTATCCAGCATTTGTTTTACACAGTGGATGCCCTTCCAGCTGCAACCCATCTCTGGGAAACATCCGTACACTCTCAATCACACTTTTACACTACGGACCATTTAGCTTACCCAATTCACCTATACCACATGTCTTTGGACTTGTGGGGGAAAACGGAGCACCCGGAGGAAACCCACACAACCACGAGGAGAACATGCAAACTCCACACAGAAATGCCGAGGCATATATGTATATATATATGCATGAATATGATACCGGTAAAAAGTTTGGGGTCAGTTTTATTAATTTTTGTTAATGTTTATTTTTAAGCAAAATTATTCAGTTCATCAAGGCGACATTTATTAAATGTAAAAAAATTATAATTATTGGAAAATATTTATTACAAATTTAATTAACCGCTTTCTTATTGTATGTAGTTTCAAATAAATTTCTTACTCCAGTCATTATTGCTTTTATTACTATTACCATTAATAATAATAATAATAACCACAATAATAATTAATATTAGAGAGATTTCTAAAGGATCATGTGACTCTGATGACTGGAGTAATGAAGCTGAAAATTCATCTTTAAAATCACTGGAATAAATCATTCAATTAAATGATGAACTACTTTTAAACAGTTATAGTGCAATAACATTGTAAAATGTGTGCTGTATTTATGATGAAATAAATGCAGCCTTGGTGAGCAGGAGAAGTCTTTTTTAATATTTAACAATCCTACTGACCCCAAACTTTTGACCAGTTGTGTATATAATGTTTTATAAGCGAAATGTGCACTTTAATTTTGACCCCCACAGACACCTTCACCAAATATAAATCAGAGAAGTCAGGCTTTCTCATACAGAGCCGCATTTCGGTTGTCACGTTTTGTAAAAATCTATTGAATTAATCAATCTATTAAAGAAACGTTTGCTAGAATTCTGCATTATAGGCTTAAATTAGAGAGAGAGAAATAACAGATGAAACGTGACTGCATCAGATCATGAAGCAGATGATGCTGATCTTTCTTTCGAGCTGTCAGTGCAGAAATGAACAAAACAATTGGCCCAATATAACACATTATAAGATTAAAATGTGGAAAAATTATCAGATGGTAACTTCGGTCAATTTTCCTAATGGATAAACAGCACTTTGTAATATTTCAGCATGCTTTCACTTTCGTTTAAGACATGAAACGCATATTTGCCGGTAGGGATGAATTCTCTGTTCATATAGCCGTATACATGGCTATTACACAATCTTAATACACTGTGATATAGCCTGGGTCACTAGTTCTTTGGATAGTTTTGTTTTCTCACTACAATCGATCCGCTCAATCGAGCAGAGACCACCTCATTCCGGCGATCTCGGACTGATTGATTTGGCGCGGATGCGAGCGTGATTGCTGGATTCACACACGCCAATCGAACCGCGCTAACAGGGGAAACGAGACATATTCCGAAACAAACATCTATGTGTGAAAGCACCCTAAGATTGTATTTGCACGCAATTGACAGACAGTCGCAGCCAAACGTTATTGACAAGGCACCACTTCTGTATACTGGCCCGAGCGTGTCGCATGCTGGCCCCGGGCCATCGGGCAGTCCTTATTGTCGAGCCCTGCCATAGCTTCCTGTTCTCAACTCAACTCTCTCTTATCCACCAAAACTGTTAGTTGGGAGCTCCACAGGGTCAGTATTTATGGCCGGGCTACTATAGCCAAACCTTTGGTCATTTGTACCAATGCCAAACATCGGTTCCAGTGGTGCCAGCAATAAAAATCTTGGGCTGTGGACAATGTGAAACGTGTTGTTCTCTGATGAGTCCACCTCTACTGTGTTTCCCATCCACATCTGGGAGAGTTACGGTGTGGAGAAGCCACAAAGAAGCGTACCACCTAGACTGTTGCATGCCCAGAGTGAAGCATGGGGGTGTATCAGTGATGGTTTGGGCTGCTATATCATGGCATTCCTTAGACCTAAAACTTGCGCTAGATGGGCGCGTCATTGCCAAGGACTACCGAACCATTCTGGAGGACCTTGTGCACACAATGGTTCAAATATTGTATCCTGGGGCGTTTTGGAGGAGCGAGTCAGGAACCGTTTTCCTCCACCACCATAACTTAGTGACCTGGCCACCTTTCTGCAAGAAGAGGGCTTAAAATCCCTCTGGCCACTGTGCAGGACTTGTATATGTAATTTACATGACAAATTGATGCTGTATTGGCCACAAAAGGAGGCCCTACACCATTTTTAGCTTCGTTGTCCAACTTCTTTATTTAGTTTAAAAAAATATATTTATTTTTAATGACATCATATAAATGAGATTTTGTTTTAATGTATATTATTTTTTTTTATCTACCAGACTATGTGATCTCTCCTTTTGAACATATAAACATATGTGTTGTAGGCAGGGCTTGACATGAACTTTTTTGATCACTAGCCACTGTGGCTAGTAACTTTCCACCATTACTAGCCACTCACCATTTTCACTAGCCACAATTTTGTTGTTGGGAAAATATATTTATATGCATAAATTTGACTTTGGCATGTTAAAATTACTTTATTTAGATTTTGTGTTTTTTTCACTTGCCTCTTTGTTAATGTAACTTTTTCTGTGTATATGAGCATGAGCAAACATGTTGTGCTTTCATAAAAACAATTATTTTTTTGCAATACGATTGCAATCTGATTTTTCAGGGCTCAACACGATAAGGATTTACCATTTTCTTTCACTGGCCACACCAAACTAATTATTTCCTTGCCACAAATTTTAAATCATGTGTCAAAACAAGTTAAATACTGCTGTATACATAGACCTTTTATTTAACAAAACAAAAAATATATATTCTCATGTATCTAAAACTATGCACAGTGGTCTGTTCTGGCTCAAGATCCTAGATCACCAGTTAACTATGCATACAACAACATATTAAAGCAATAATATCGCAAAGGATGATTATTAAACTATATTAACAAAAACAGCAGCAAGCAAAAGAAAGCAGGTGAAAAACATTCCGTGCACGTTAATGAAAGGATGATGCCACGCACACAGGTAATGTTAGGCCAAGACCTGTTCAAAGAGTGGTTAAAGCGAATGCGACAACTGCTGCTGCTTACAAAGAATCTCGTGCCCTTGATGGACTGTGGTTGCACGAGCATCACACTAGTTTCGTTTCCAGGCACGATTGCTTTGACTGAGGAAACGGCACAGGACCTTTTAAACACTCAATAGCGCATCAAATCAGCTGTGCACGTGACACTAAAGCCCTCGTCAGTGAGTGAGGAAAGCCTGTCTCACCGTGCACGTGATCCTCATTCGTTATTCACCTGCTTTCTTTTGCTCGCACGAAAAGCTGTTTTTGTCGTGCTGCTTCTCGATTCTAAGATAACATTTGCGAGCATATAGACAAACGGCCATAAACTGACAGTCTAATCTGTAGTGACAAACCAGCATTGACAATTTAAAAATTATTTTCAGCTAGTGGGAGTGGCTGTCTAACGCGTCACAACTAAAATCTACCTTTATATGGTGGGTTGGCAGGTGTTAATTTCAAGCCCTGGTTGTAGGGGAACAACATACATTTAACACACTTTTACTAACATTTGTCCAGCAAATAAAAGACGTTGTACTTTACCAATCTTGTTTATATTAATTTCCTGGCCAACGATGATAACATAACACAAGTATTGGGTTACATTTTAGCAAGGTAACAATCTACAGCTTGAGGCAATGACTTAAAAGCACATAAACAAGAACACAGTTCTTACTAAAATGAAAACAAAGGTTTATAAAGCTACACTACGATACATGAAACTAACTACGTCATAAACAAATGCACACATACATTCACACATACACACAGAGGCAGTACAGAGGATGCAAAATGAGTTAACAACTGTCCCAAGTTAATTCTAATACTTATTACTAGATCTTAGAACCACACCTGAGAAACCACAAAAGCAGAGATTTGGCTTATTTTTAATAGCTTAAGATCAATTTACACCAGATCAGCAAGAGACAACATTTGTTTGTGTTACCTGCGCATTTGCTGGATTTCTTGAGTTTCCCTCACCTAGCTGGCCTCAGGGAAACATGGCGCTCTTGATTGGTTGGTGACATCCTTGGGATTCACTTGTGAGTGAGTGGAGGTAGTCCTGGGTTACCGGGGTAACAGACTCTGCTGAGAGTCTGTTTCGAATTTCTTGCGGTTGGGGCTGTCCCGAGACCTTAAGAGGTTGTGTGGAGACCCAATCATGTGGCGGTGCAGTGTCCAAACAAGCGAGAGGGGGCAGACAGCAGCAGCGAGCGCGAGCAAGCTAATGCAAAAAGCAAAGTTTTACTGTTGCATTAAGTTTTTAAGTAATCTAGTTTGATCCATCCCAATAGCACTGTCTTCCAATGAGCAGTCGCCATGAAGGGCGGGGCCATGATTTCGAGCTTCAGTCATTAACAGACTGCTTAATTTCACATGGGGAAATCTCTTGTAAGTTCGTAACTATCTTAAATCAAATGTTATAAGACGAATACTGTTTGTACTAATAGTTTTTCATTTACACCAATGTAGTGCATATTTCACTAACTTTTGTTTAGTACCGGACATCATGCATTTTAAACGCATATAGAAGGTTTCGTCTGCTATAAGGGCTCTTTTTTTTTACCAATAACACAATATATGAGGAAACCTATGGCATATTATTCAAACATACATCTCCCTTAATTGTAACACTTCCAAGTGCTTTGTCTTTCATATGCATTAATTCCAGAGATCCTTTGTCTCTACAAAGTGTGCATCCAATAGGATGTCCCACATACATGTGCACATGACCTGGGAGTCATAAAAAAAAAAAAAAAAAAAAGAGTCTTGTGAGGCAATTAGTTAGGCTTCCTCTTGAAAGGCTTCTAAAGCACCATTGTTAGGTGATTCAATCATTTACCAATTTAGGTAAAGGCTCCTTAGAACATCTGCGTACAAAGTATTGGTCAAAATAGTCAAATCAATTCGCTCTCTGTTGTCTGTGATGAACAAACAGGCAGGATGAGAGAGAACAGGCAAACCCAAGGCCTACACAACTTCATCACTAACTGAATCTTGGTGCAGGGTTTAGGCAATTTAGAATGCAACAGCTCTATGTGTCGAATAGCATAGTTCAGTTTTATCTGAATTTAAGGTATTAAGACTAACCGAGGTATAGCCTAAAACTTGTCGTCAGACATGTGCTACACAATGACTCTAAAAAAATATGGACGACGTGACAGCACCTTTGCAAAGAGCCTCATGACGGCAAAAACTGTGGCAAAAACTGCTGAAATTGGAGCCTGGGCAAGCTACCTGATGGAGCCAGATGTGGAGCCATGGAATGAAATTTCTAACCAAATCAACCACACCCCCCGAACTTCTCATTTGTCCGCCAATATCCAATATATAAGTACACATAAGTGCTTACACTTAAAAACACGTAATAATATATGATTTATTACAAAAACTGTGTGATGTAAGCTGTTTTAAATAATTTAATAAAAACGCATGTTGGATGCAAAATAAATAAGCTATGAGCACAAAAATAATTCTCTTATAATGGGTTGTTGGTATTTATTATCTTCATAGAGTTAGAAACATTTGTAAAATATATGAAAAAAAACATAAACAATTCATATATTTTTAAAAAGGTTTTTATTTTTAATTAATAATCAAAAGGACCCAAAATATACAAATCATGGACAACTATTTGCCACAGGGGAAAAATTGTGTTTATATTAGCAAAAGATGCATCAATATTTCTAAATATCAACAGGAAATTTACACATCCCAGCAAATTCACCACATCAAGCAGCAAATTCAGTAGATTAACTCAATAACATGCCGAAACTCAAAGTGTCACAGAGACGTCCTCAGGTGTTGAGTTAGTGTCTAACTTTGGTGTGCAGGTACAGTTTTTTGTGTCTTTGGAGTTATGGTGATTACAGTTCTCTGTAAGTGAGTTGAGGAAGTGCTGTTTTGTGAGGTGGTTGCTTGTCAAGCAGAATCAGCTTTTCTTATCCTTTCTGACTTCAGATCCCCTTGCCTTAGTTGGAAGAACTTTTTCAGGATCATTTTCATCAGTTCTTGAGGGTCAAAACATGGTGATGTTTTCCCTTCTAGGGATTCAGTTCGAGCACGATCAGTGTGGAATCTTTGTGGGTTCTTTCGTTGACCTCTTTAGCTGGTTGCGTCATGGTGGTGTTGTTTTACCTTGGAGGTACCAGTACCACTGGATTTCCACAAGCTTTTCCCCCCTTTGGTTTGCAAATGAGGTAGACCGGTTCCACAACCTTTCCTGGTGATGTTCAGGTGAGTGTTGTCATCCAGGCAGTCCATCCCAGCGGGTTTTCCACTGTTTAGGTCTGATATCAGCATGACAATCTCATTATCTGTTGTAAGATGACACATTCCACTCACTGGTAGGTAGTTAACCATGTCTGGGCAATGGGGACCCATAAGATCTTGACTTTGAGTGTTGAAGTCATAAACAGCAGGGATTTTAGCACTCTTTTCTAAAGTCATCTTTTGTTTGACGTATGTTTTATGTGCCAAATCTACAATTGCTGTTCATTGTGTTGGGGCATGCAAGAACCCCAAGATGGTGGCTTACCCCAGGATGGAGTTTAGGTCCTCTTCCATCTCAGGTTCATTGCGAGTGCTGAAGTAGGCTCGCCTGAGTCTGCTATAGTAGTCTTAAGAAGACTCATGGTGACCTTGTTTTGTCTCCAGGGCAGCTACAAGTCCTTGTTCAGAATCGGTCATCAAACTCTCTGATGAGAGCTTCTCGGTGTAGAAGATAGTCAGTCATTGTGTGAGCAGGAAGCTGCACACTTCAGGGCTGGAGGTTGCTCGGAGCAAATACCCTATCTTTGTCAGTGACATTGGGTCTCGTTTCCAGGTGAAAGTCAATGTCTTGCAGATAGGTGTGAACATCTTGGCTGTCTGGCAATTTTAGCGTGAACTTGCCCAGGTTATTGACTAGCTTATCAAGGTCTCTGAAGTCCAGGCCGCATGATAATACATGGCTGGCTGAAGCAGAAGGAGCTTGTGAGGGTTTTAGCATTGACCCCTCCGCTTCCTCATTATGTGTTGGTTCATATTCATGCTTGAGTTCATCTTTAATGTTGTTGGACTCTTCTTTGTCCCATCGTACTCAGGATCTGCTTGTTAATTTCATGTGGTGAAATCTCTTAGGTCAAATGATACAAGACAAATACTGTTTGTACTACTAGTTTTTCATTTACACCAATGTATCGCAAATGTCACTAGCTTTCGTTTAGTACCAGACATACAGACACTTATTCCATGGTGTGTTGAAATTCTTGATTCTGATTGGCTGGAGGGTGTGCATTATTTTCATTGAAACGCACAGGTAGTTCCAGTCAGTTTTGATCACAGTTCGAACTAAATGCGCTTCTCCCAAACGTTTATAGTTACCATAGCAACTTGCATGTACAGCACAAGAAATCAATGAGGACTGTTAATGGTGGATGGGAAATCCGCAAAATTAGGAAAATTCTCATCAGCTATGCCACAAAAATCAAGTTTTAAGAGTTTTTCATGCGCGTATAGTGTTATTTTAAAGTCAAATCGGCAGTTTATGTGTATGGATAGTCTTTAAAAATGTTGGAAGCTCCAGGCGGTCAGCGGCAGCTCTGCGAACAGCTCCCCTCCGAGCGTGAAGCTTTATGTCGGACAGAGCATGTCAAGACCCGCCGCTGGATCTAATCTCTTGCATCTTTGTTGTTAAAACGTGATATATAATTAATGTTTGGTGTATCTAACAGTCAGTGTCTGGACATTTGAACCTATTATTTGTTCTCAGGTGTATTTTTTTTTTGCCAGATCGCAAAGATAAATTTCATAATTAATTTATGACCATAAATAATGTAATATTACACTGATCCTGTGTGTTTGGCTAATTGATTTTGTTTTAAAGAAGATAAATAAAGCAGAATGTTCTCCTACCTGTGCTGATATGTCTTGTCATTATGCAAAATTTATCTATATTTAACAGCAGAGATTTCTGAAATAGACTTTTGCTGCTTCAAAGACTCTAGAGTACACTTGACTTGAAATAGCGTATTGATATGGTACCTTTTTATAATATTTGTATTATTATTTTGAAACGTAAACCGCAGAAATTCTGCTATACTGTAGATAGGCTAGCTTTCGCAGTATTAAAGGTAATGTTAAGGGAAAAAAAGCTATTTTACAGATCCTCCTTCATTAGAAAAGCGGTAGCAAGTAGACAAAAGAAATGTGTGACTGGAAACACTCCAGGTGTGACTGGGAATGTCTTATTTGTCCAGCTGTGATCCGACTGATGAAATCGCATCTTAATAATATTAGCAGGTATAAAGTATAAACAGCATACACATGCTCTCTCTATCTCTCTGTCTGCCTGTCAGCCTGTCACGCCTGATTCAGTGGAGGGACTAGAAAATCTAACATGTAAAAATGGACAAAAATTCGGACAAATATTGCACTGCAAAGAGCAAAACTATTTTAAATTTAGGTCTACCTTGGCAAATGAATTAGGGGGATAATTAACGGCTTGCCGTGCGTTAAAGGATTTTAATGCACTTTGCCCCCACGTCATGCATTAAAATTCTTTATCGCACAGCAAGCCGTTGATTATCACTTACATATAGGTTTCGTCTGCTGTAAGGGTTAAAACACATTGATTAACTTCATTGGTTACAATGGTTGCAAAAACACAGCATATGAGGAAACCAATGGCATATTAATCAAAGATACATGTGCCTTAATTGTAACTCTTCAAGTGATTTGTCTGTCTTTCAAATGCATTAATTCCAGAGATCAATTGTCTCTACAAAGTGTGCATCTAATAGGATGTCCCACATGCATGGACACATGACCCGGGAGTCATGAAAAAGAGTCTCGTGAGGAAATTAGTTAGGTTACCTCTTGAAAGGCTTGTAAAGCACCATTGTTATGTGATTAAATCATTTACCAAATTTGGTAAAGGGTCCCCAAAACATCTGCGTACAAAGTATTGGTCAAAATAGTCAAATCAATTGGCTCTCTATTATCTGTGATGAAGCCCTCGAGCCAGCTCTAACTGACTGAGACAATGGTGCCTGATTTCCAAGATTTCCGATTCGGACGGGTTTTGATCCTGTATGCCAGTGAGTTACAACAGGGTTGTAGGTGTTATTCTTCCCTTTGTCTGGTGAATCTGATCTGCTGATACATTGGAAGCTCACTAGCTTAATGCTTAAATTGTTGCCATGAAGTAGCCCATTTGAAAATGTATGACAATGTCAATGAATGTCGTTTTTTTATATTCTGAAACGCCACAACAATGTGAATCTGTAAATAAATAGATAGATAGCGGTTAGGTAGGCAGATAGAGATAGATAGTACAGTTCATTTACCTTGTTTGAAGTCATTGAATGGCTTTTTGTGAATAACAGATTGAGGACCTGTCTTTTGAACATCTTGCCTTCCACCTGTTCAAATTAAAATATGCAAAAGAATAAATTGTTTGCATGCAGCCAGAAGAACAGCACAAGGAGAACATACTGTGCACAAATGATTTGATCTGTGTAACTTAACCCATGTAAGGTTAAAATAAGCATTTATGTGATTTAAGAGAATATGCAAAAGTCTTTGAGAATTTTTTGTGAATATGATGACTTTTTGCACTGCTTCTCGTGTAAAGCATTTAATTAAATGTTTTGGCTATAGCTAAGCAATTATAATTCAGAGTTTTTCAAAAATCCGCAGACTTTCACTGAATCAGGATCACGGGAGTATGTAAAGGATACATAAGAGCTGCAAAATTGATCAGATGAAAGTGTTTCAGTAGACAGGAGGTGACACCATTAATGGATACTGTTGAAGTCAGAATTATTATCCCCCCTTTTTTTCTATTTTAAGTATTTCCAAAATGATGTTGAACAGAGCAAGGAATTTTTCACAGTACGTCTGATAAAACTTTTTTCTTCTGGAGAAAGTATTATTTGTTTTATTTCGGCTAGAAGACAAGCAGTTTTACATTTTTTAAGAACCATTTTAAGCTCAATCATTAGCCCTTTTTTTCGATAGTCTACAGAACAAACCATCAATATACAATAACTTGACTAATTACCCTAACCTGCCTACTTAACCTAATTAACCTACTTAAGCCTTTAAATGCCACTTTAAGCTGTATAGAAGTGTCTTGAAAAATATTTTGTAAAATATTATATACTGTCATCATGGCAAGGATAAAAGAAATCAGTTATTAGAAATGAGTTTAGAAATGTGTTGAAAAAATCTTCCCTCCGTTAAACAAATTGGTGAAAAAAATAAAAGGGCGAATAATTCAGGGGGGCCAATAATTCTGACTTCAACTGTATATATCCTGCATTCCTCTAGCCATATGTTGCCTGCAGAATCATCTTTGTACACACACCGTGAACACACACCTGGAGCAGTAGGGGTTTGGTGTCTTGCTCAAGGAACCTCAGCTGTGCTATTGAGGGTGTTCAACACATAATATTCATTCACTTTTAATAGCTGCTGGCTGCATTTGATCTGTTTTGTTTGGCTGATTTTGTAGTATAGAAACTAAATTAATTTTATTTTTGTAATTTATTTTTTTTATTTTGTCAGTATTAAAGCTCTCCGAGGCGCTAAAGGAGAAGACATTGAGGTCTTTGCACCCACAGGAATCAGTGTTACATCGGATCATGGGAGAAAGCTAGGTAATCTTTATAATATCTAAATCATCTCTCACATCACTTCATTGCTTTATTAGATGTTTTTGTGTAAATATATTTAAAACTTTCTATCACACACCGTGTTTTTTGCTTCATTTGATAATTTTCTTTGTGTCACTTTGTTTCAGGAGAGTTGAACCGTGATGGAGACAAACTTTTGGTGGCGAAAGGTGGTCGTGGTGGCTCTCCACAATCAGGGTTTTTACCTAGTAAAGGCCAAACCAGAAATATCCGACTGGACCTCAAACTCATTGCAGATCTCGGACTTGTGGGGTGAGAGAATCTATTCTTAGAATGTGGTTTGGGATAGGATGAATTGGCCTCAAATGTAAAGTAATTTTACAAGGAAAAAACAAATTACACTCCAAAAAGTACTGTAAAAATGTTAAATAATGCATTTAATTGTTTTCTCTCATTGTTAATGCATATGTGACACATGTCAAACCTTTCATAGATTTACGATTGTATTGTATCGACAGGTTTCCTAATGCAGGCAAATCTTCCTTGCTGACCGCCTTGTCTCATGCAAAACCAAAGATCGCCAACTACCCCTGTGAGTACCAGAATTCAACAATACGTTATTTAAACTAATGTAGTGAAACTTCTTTTGCTAAAGAGTTAATAAGTGTGAAAAAGTATTAGTTAGTTAGTAACAAATAAATTAATTGTGTGTGTATATAATCTTAGAATCTAACTAATACATTTATACATGATTATTCTTAAGTTTTTTCTCCTTTCCTATTTTCTTTCAGTCACGACAGTTAAACCTGAAATTGGAAAGGTCATGTATGATGACCACAAGCAGGTAGGTTGACAGGCTCTTCGAAATGCCCTGAAGTAGCATTATTAATCACAGGAGGATGCTGTCATGTCATGACTTACTGTAGTTATGACAACGGCACGCCTGTTCAGTCTCCGGGCCAGATTTACTAAACAGTGAAAATCAGCATGATAATGCAATCCCATGACAGCACTGATGAGACTGGAAAGTTCTGTGGATGATCTGCTCACACATTGAGGAATTAATGAACACAGACTCTTTATCATGAGTGGTGCAAATTAAATTGACCACACATAAACAAACCCAATGATGACAAAAATAGTGTGCAGGTAATTAAATTTCATACTGTGCTTTTTCGCTGTTAGATGTCGCACATTCACAATTTACAAAAGCGCAGTTTGATGGCACCTTGACTGAGTGTGGAATCATGGGAGTTGTCTTCATTACATCCCAGAGTACTCCTGCAGAAACCATATTCATGGACTCAAGTATTCATAACGTATTATCATGGTAGAGTTAAGCTGAAAGCCTTCGAAGCAAAATGAGACCACTGAAGCAATTGCTGTTGAGAGACAAGCGTAATGCGACATGAAAGCAGTAGAGATTTATTCTGCTTCCAGTTGTGTTCACATGGGAAAGAAGCAGTGCTATTTTATCCATCTAAATACATTTAACATTTGTTATAATGCTGCTCTGTGCAGTCAAATGAAATGCGACATATTGGGGTCTTTGGTGTTTTCCTGTTTTCTATGAAGCCAAACTGGAAAACGGTTTGGTGCGTGATGTCATTAGCATGGACACAAGACACGGTCTCTGTCACTAGCTGAAATTGCTTAGTTCTCTGAATTTGAACATTCTTTAAAACATTAAACACATCACATGAGCAAAATCAATAACACAGGTTTTTTTGTATATTTTACTGAAAAATCTAAATTAAAAGATAATTTTTAACATCAAAGGCACAATATGGTTTAAAGGGGTGATCCAGAGTGTATTTTTAAAGCTTGATTATGTTTATGGGGTGCAAAGCAATGTGTGCTCATGCTTCATTTGTGAAAAATCATGTTATTTTTTTCATATAACTTCGATTATAAACAGTTACTCAGCTAACATGAAAATTACTGCCATATTTACTAGTTCTTCTGAAAGGCCCACCCTCAAGAGACTAATCAGTCAGCTAACATAACATGCTGAGATTCGCGGATCGGCTTCACATCACCAGGAAGCGTCCTTCTATAACATTACAGCACATCTTGTCATGCTCCTTAGCTGTGCGGGGTGTATACTCGTAAACTGAAGGGTTTTTGACATCATTTACTAGGATGTATTTTTTTGTAGTCCCCAAAATTCGTTCGCTGTAGGCTTTGCTAAGCTAACTCTTTAAAAGCCAATGACTTCCTTTGCATTAAACGTTGAGCATCTAACATTCAGAGATGTTGTTTATGTTCACACAGCTACATTGCACATAGGCATGGGCCGGTATAAGATTCTGACAGTATGATAATCTTGTATAAACATTTTCGCGGTATGACGGTATTGTGATTACGGCTCTAAAACATATAATATGAAATAAAAAACAAGACATTTTTTCCCCTTTGAACACAATATATTTTATTTTGAGAAGCATTTAAAGTATTTTGGTGCAGTAAACATCAGGCTAAATCAGGGGTGTCCAAACTCAGTCCTACAGGGCCAGTGTCCTAGAGAGATTAGTTCCAACCCTAATCAAACACACCTGAACCAGCTAATCAAGCTCTTAGTAGATATACTAGAAACCTCCTGGCAGGTGTGATGAAGCAAGTTGGAGCTAAACTTAGTAGGACACCGGCCATCCAGGACCGAGTTTGGACACCCCTGGGCTAAATAGTTCAAATGAATCATTAACTTCTGCTGTCTCCGTTAGTTTCAATAACACGTATTTCTTTACAATTTAAAACGGCATCATTGAATGTCTTTTCTGCTGAAGATACTGTTGTCCTAAAAACAAACAAACAAACAAACAAACAAAAATGTAAAAAAAAATCTTACACATACCTTAGGAACGGTATAGCTGAAAATGTTAGTGGGTTTCAAAACCTTGACTTTTCCAAACCACTGTATACCTTGAAAACGGTTATCGTCCCATGCCTAATTACACATCAGCTAAAGTTTAAAATATGATTTTGTAATGGACCACCCCTTAAAGACATTCTTCTTTAGGTATTAGATAATGCTGCAAACCAGTAAATTGACTTTGTCACATTACAATAAACGGTAAATCAAATGAATGATTTATTTCAATACTTGCGTCTAAAAGGGAACTCCCTCAAATGCATATGCAGTAAGGTCAGTTACCTCTTCAAAACTTTAGATATTTTACTGTGTGTTTTTAGTGAATCCTCATAGTGGATCTTTTAATGCTTTAATAGTTTAACCTGATGCATGCTGTTAGTAAAACTCTTTGTTTTTAAAGATAGGAAACAACTTGATAAACACAATGTATGCTTGTCCTCTCATAAAATAGTCTGAAACCAAAAAAGTTCCATTTTGATGAACAGATATTTATGGTTTGTCATATAATGCGCACATATTTATTAGACTGAAGTTAGAGTGGATTTTGTTTTTCAGGTTTCAGTAGCAGACTTACCAGGACTCATTGAAGGAGCTCATGTGAATAAAGGCATGGGACACAAATTTCTCAAGCACGTAGAGAGAACCAAACAGCTCATGTTTGTGGTACTGCATTCAGTTTGTTTTGTTGTGAACTTGAATACTGTGTATTGTCAAAGACATATGGTTAATCCTGTTCTGATGTTTCAGGTTGACGTCTGTGGGTTTCAGCTCGCTAATAAAACCCCGTTTAGGTCTGCGTTTGAAACCGTACTGCTTTTATCCAAGGTGAATAAATACACCATTGTTCAAAATTGTAATATTATTTAACAGTAATACTAATAAAGTTACAATAAAAATGTGTGTTGTTACAAGTAATCAGTTTAAACGGTTGTTAACAGTTTCTTTATAAGAAAAAAAAAACATGTATACAAAAGAAGACAAAATTATTAGTTTTAAATTTTCCACAAGTGCTGGAACAAGAAAAAAGTAATAGAACAAGAAAATTCTCACAGTTTTTCCTATTATATTTTTCTTTTGAAGACTTTAATTTCTTTCAGTGTGATAAATAAAAAATGATGTCAATATTATCAGCCCCCTTAAGACATAAGTTTCTGTTGGCTACAGAACAAACCACTGCCATTTAATCACTTGCCTAACCGAACTTGCCTATTAACCTAACAAAGTTAAGCCATAAAGTTAATACTCTTCTTGTGCATAATAGAGCTAATAATTTATCTTTAACGATATGTGTTTATGTATATACTGTACAGTACCTTACAAAAGTCTTGTCCCATATCTAAGTTTCAGGAAGAGCAAATAATAACTTGACTTCTAGTTGATCATTTGGTATGAGAAGTGGCTCATATAAAAGGCAAAGGCCTCTAGATTATGCTTATTTTACCAAAAAAAAAAAAATGATCAAGCCTTGATGTTTAAATATTTAATTAGGACAGTAAGGACAAATGGCCATCCAATCTGCAGATCTCTCACGCCCCCATACTGAATGTAACCCCAAACCATGATTTTTCCATCACCAAACTTGACTGATTTCTGTGAGAATCTTGGGTCCATGCAGGTTCCAGTAGGTCTTCTGCAGTATTTGTGATGATTGGGATGCAGATCAACAGATGATTCATCTGAAAAATCTACCATCTGCCACTTTTCCAAATGATCAAGTAGAAGTCAAGTTATTATTTCTTACAACTGGGATCAACGACAAGACACAAAACACTTATATTAATATAAATAAATATACACATACTTTACTACTAAAATGCTTTTTTTGCATACACGATTGTGCTGTATAACTTCTCATGACCTTCTTTGTCAAAAAGGAGCTGGAGTTGTATAAGGAGGAACTGGTAAGCAAGCCAGCCATCCTGGTCATAAATAAAATGGACCTCCCAGAGGCTCAAAGCCATTTCCAAGAGCTAGAAGCTCACTTGGAGAACCAGGAAGGTAGGTCACAGATTGCATTTATACATAGCCTTTGCTTTGAGTTATAGTATATGCGTCAGAAGAATGCTATATAGCTATGGATGCTTTTAGCAAACAACTGGATTCAAATTCTTTTTCATTCAGGTTTGAATAGCAGTGTAGAAATAGTTACTTTACACACATGTATGTTTTGTAGAAGGGTGACCGGGTCAGTGATTTGTACATTTTTTTTGCTATTTTACCAGTCACTATTTTGTACCATGAGTAAATTTAGCTGAAATGTGTGTTACATAAGGTCGTTCCATTTGCATTGATTTTTAAGAAGCTTTTGATGGTAGTGTACGTGCTTTGTTGGTTGGTTGCTAACTTGTAAGTGGTACTCTGCTTTCCTAGAATCAATCCGTCTTTTTGCTGAAGACGTCATCCCTAAAAGCCTAATGCATTTCACTCACATCGTCCCAGTGTCTGCCATGACTGGTCTTGGACTGCCCTTGCTCAAGTCTCTGATCCGCCAGTCGCTTGAGGAGCAGGACACCATAGACACTGAGGCTAAGCGCAGTCAGAAGATCCTAGAGCTGAGAAGGGAGATTCCTCCTTCATTCATACCCAGCTGGGGTTTCCCACAACCCACCTGAGCTCACACATGTAGGTTTGTGTATGGAACACTGATAACCATTTGTGGACATGAGAAATGTGCAGCGTGTGAATTTTAAAATGCATTTAGGGAATCACAAATGCTTAACAATTCAGTCTTTGTTGAATTGATTAGTATTTGTGCCTAATGTATGTTTAACGGTTTCCCTCTGAGATCAAACTGTCCATCTTTGTCCCTGGGTAAAATTAATGTTCTTGAAAATGGTTTAGGCATCTCTGTCTTATCAGGATGGTTTAACTTGCTAGAGTTAAAGTGGATTTGGAAACCGGTTAGCTGGTTTGTAATCATTCTGTTAAAAATGAAAATCTTGCCATCGGACTATGGCTGAGAAACAAAACATGTTTGGCTCTTGAAAAGCTACATATATGAGGAAAAAATAATCTTCAGATATCTGGGAGGTGTTTTTGAACTTTAAATGTGTAAAGTTATGAAAAGGTGTATTTTTTTTTAAAATTAATTTAAATGCCTGGCTAGGATACGTTTCGGGAAATATATTTTTTTCTTCTTTTGTAAAGTTTTGTAAATAATAATAAAAAAAACAGGAAAAACAACCATTTTAGTTTTTGTCATCATTTTTTATACAGGTATCTGCCTTGTTTTTCTAGATCTTCATGCATTTAGAGGGAACAGAAACAGAATTTCACCTCTGCTGCCATCTGCTGATTTTTCATGTGACGTTGGTATGTTATGCCTCATCATATGATAGCAATGAAAGAATATTCTGTAGCAGATGTTGTCAGTGAATGACTGTGAATGGCAGGAAGAAGCGAGGGGGGGAAAAAAGCAAATTGTGAAGGAATTAGACGTTCATATTACATGACTGCAGATTAATAAAATCGCAGTTTTCACACACACACACACACTCGCACACATACATTGTAGACTCAATTTCTTTGAAATAAAGGATGCAAGAAAGTGATTAACTTGAACGATAAAAAAATTTCTTTGAAAAAAAACGTTCATCGAACTGATTTTGTGAGCTCCTGCTGGAACTGAGCAGCATAACAGCCACATCCATCAGCTTGACTGCAATCAGGCTCAACCAACTCTAAGGGGTAATGTAAGCATGACTTGCATTTTAGACACAACATTGTTGACTGTTTTTATTGTTTTTCTTCAGTAATGAAAACAGAAGAGTTGTGCATCTCTGATGAACAGTGTTAATGATATTCAGCGTTTTTAATCAAAGCAGGTGATTCAACTGTCCGGGATGAATCATGTGTCTGAATAATCAATTTAATGATTGACTCGCTGCATGCATTAAGATGTTTATAAATACACTACACTAAAAAAAAATTATGACACGTTTGCTGCTTGGTCAAACCACTTATTTAAAATGAATTGAAACACAATTCTTAGGGTTTCTTTGGAACAGCGTAATTTTTTTATGTTCAATCCACTTAAATTTGTAAAAATGGTAAGTTAACTCAATCGATTTGTGTTAGGACTACATAAAGGAATTGTGTGAAACTCATCTTTTTTTTCTTTTTTTTTTTAACAGTGTACTGCCGCATTATTATTATGTTTTGAAGTTTCATTGCACACCCGCAAACACTGTTCCTTCAAAGCTAATCATCTTTAAAGATGACATGACAGAAATACAGTGCTTGTAAAGAGTCATTTTAAATTTGAAATGTGATGTGTCCGAACTATTTTCCTTTAGTGTTCTCTGAATTGCAGTGCTTTGTTGGGTAGAAAATACAAAACTCATTGTTTAACATTTAAATTCTTTTTCAACAGGAATAATAAAATGTTCCTTTAAAAATAATAATTAAGCATTGAGCCTGTTGTTACGCCACTGGTTTAAAAAGTTAAAACATTATAGAATGTCTCAGTTTTGACTTTTAATTTTACAACATTTCTAATTGTTGTTAGGTTTGTATTTTTTCCAAATTTTTCCTAATGTATTTCGCCTTGTAGACTCGACCCCACTTTAACATAAGAGACTCAGACTTGAGTCCAACTCTGCTCTTTTTGGACTCGGACAGACAATTTAATCTTTGTTTTTTTTTTGAAAGTTTAGTAGAAAGAAACAAACCCTTTTGCTTTAAATATCTCCTTTCACATTCATCTGTAAAATTTAGCTGTTTGGCTTCAGTGAGGAAGCTGGGATCTTACTCTGGATCACCACATGGTGGAGCTGGGATCTTACATTGAACACAAATGGAGCATAGCTGCTATTTTCTAAATGCTGTACATATTAATGTCAGCAGTTTACAAACCAAAATAATAATAATACAATTAAAATCAATGCACTTAAAATTAAATCTATAACAGAATCTAATCAAAATGATTCCTAAACTGTTTCTTATATGGGTAATATGTTGCAACTACAATTAGGCCTAGTCTTTAGCATTTTAGACAACTACACAACTAATTCCATCTAATAATGTTATACTTAATTACGCTGTTAAATCACTTTTATAGTAGTCGCTGTAAGTGCCATTAATGGGTACATCAAAAATGTGTCTCAAATGTTAAAAGGTTATAAATAATGCACATGCTAAAGATTTTGCTGCTAAAATCTTTTGTTGTAAAAAAGGGTTACACTTCATTTTTATTGTACAATTTTCATTATTAATAAAGCATCAACGGAGTTTTAGCTCCGTAAACTACTCATTTGGTTAGTAAGGTAATAGTTGGGTTTAGGTAGGATTAGGGATGCAGAATAAGATCATACTTAAGTAAGTTTAGAATCTTTTAGAAAATTTTCTGGTCTTAATCGTACTGACATAATAGAAGTTACATGATTAATAACTAAAAGCAAAATTAGTTGAAACCTGATTCACTTATTAAAATAAGTTAAAGTAACAAAAACATTTGTTCTCATGACTGTTTGTCATCCTTTTTTTTTTTTTTTTTACTGTGTACTTGATGCGTGGCTGATATTTTACAAACACAAAATTCCAAAAGCATACAAATAATGTTTATGACTCGTTAACTATTTGGAAATAAAAAAAATTGATGGAAAAAAATCTGCACATGGTGAATTAGTATTTAAAAACATGTTGACATCCTAAAAGTTGAATGATTTTGATGTGAAATGTAATTACTGCCTCTGCCACACACTCTCTCACTCCTACATTAGGGTAGGACTCTCATAGATGTAGTTATGATGTTTCTACTATTCAAACTGTGCATTCTCTACCCCCAACCCTAAACCTAAACCTAACCCTATTTTTGTTTTAAAAGATTTGATTTAAAAGTCATCATGAACCTGTGTGTATTTAGGTCCCCACTGGTATAAAACAAGTACACACACAAACAGGCATGCACATCGTTACATGAACTCAGCCACAACCTAAATACAAAAACAAGTCCATGTATGCTTGCACTGATCCTTCTTATCAAAGTATCAGATATCTAATCTGTTCATCAGTGGAGACACCATCACGGCCAACAATAGTCAAACTAACATGTGCTTGCCTGCACAAATTAGCACAATGCCAATCTAGGGATGACATCTGGCAGTGCAAGACACAGCTTGTTACAAACAAACCGCTTGTGTATTTGTGACAGTAATCTACTCATCCTTGTGTGTGCGTGTCACTGGCTGCCAGTACAACTGAGAATGAATAAACAAATTTACGCATGTACATCTTTCTTCAATATTCCCTGCTGCTTTGAGCCAATAATCAGAAAACCAGTAAATAGTCAGCAACTGCCATAAACTTGGTGACATTATTCTACTCGCTTACACACATATATATAAAAAAATGAAATGAATTTAAAACACATCAGATGGAAAGTTGCAGGAAAGAAAGTTTTTTTTTTTTCTCAACTGTTTTATAAAATAGCAAGTTATGTTTAACATATAATTAAACATTAAAAAAGATAATTTAAACCTTATAATTTAAACCTGCACTTTTGCTGCTGGCCGATCTAATCACAGAGACAGAACAAAAACACCCAGACTCTGTTTTTATCATTCTTGGGGACTTTAATCAGGCAAAACTCACACATGAGCTGCCTAAATTCAGACAGCACATTACATGCCCCACCAGAGACAATAACATTCTGGACCATTGCTACACAACAATAAAAGATGCATATCGCTCCGTGGCCAGAGCAGCTCTAGGACTCTCCGATCACTGCCTGGTTCATCTTATACCAACTTACAGGCAAAAACTTAAAACTACTAAGCCAGTATTCAGGACTGTTAAGAGATGGACCAACGACACAGAGCAGGGCTTACAAGCCTGTTTTGAATGCACTGACTGGAGTGTTTTTGAAGCTGCAGCCACCGACCTGGACGAGCTCACAGAGACTGTAACATCATACATCAGTTTCTGTAAGGATTCATGCATCCCTACCAGGACCTATTTATCTTTTAACAATGATAAACCATGGTTCACACCAAAGCTTAGACAGCTTCGTCAGGTCAAAGAGCATGCCTACAGGAGTGGGGACAGGATTTTGTACAGCCAAGCCAGGAACACACTGAAAAAGGAGATTAGTGTGGCTAAGAAGAACTATGCCAAAAAAAATGGAAAACCAGTTTTTGCTAACGACCCTGCATCAGTGTGGAAAGGCCTGAGAGACATCACTATTTACAAGACACCTTCCCCCAGTATCGATGGCAACAAACATCTTGCAAACGAGCTGAACATGTTCTATTGTATTGGCAATAATACTGATTCTGAAATCAGTAAATACTAAAGTTAATGTAACCATCATTTACAGTCAATTTGATTGTATTACTTTTTTAATTAACAAACTTACACTAAAAAATGTTGTTTTGTGTTCACCTAATGTTGGGCCAAATATAGACGAACCTAATGTTAGGTTCATTTTTTAAATTAATTTCACTTCACATTTTTAACTCCACTGTTGGATTTGTCTATATTTGACCCAGCATTTGGTTAATACAACCCAGCATTTTTTACGATGTATGTAATTGAAAAACGTATCAACCAATTCATCAGTGATGTTTTACAGTCTTTTATCATTAAAATAATTCTATTAGGAAGAAGAGCCCCTAAAATTGAACTGGATGAGTCTATAGCAGTCATTTAGCAGTCAGCATTATAACACAAGTGTGAAACATCCCTGTATAGCAGGGCTATTCAATTAGTTTGTCATGGGGGCCATTTCATGAAAAGCATCCCAAACGAAGGGCCGGAGGTATGACTTGTAATATGAGTGAGGACTGCATATGCTGCATTTTTGCTCCTTCAGACACCCACGTTGGCTTTTTCTATATTAAAATGATAATATGTTGTATTTTGAAACTACATAATATCAGTGTATTATACAACGTGGCTTTTTTTTTAAACAAACATTCAAATGTTGTATTTCAAAGCACAACAAAAGCAGTGCATTGTTTGAGTAGGCTTCTTCTACATTCAAACGTTTCATATGTTTAGAATTGCAAAACAATAATGGATGCAACAATTATAGATTTTGGTTGTACGATTATAGTCTGAAGAATAATCATGGTTTCACGGTCATCACGTCTAATGTAAATTCAAGCTTTGTATTAGGCCTAAGTATTTAGATTAACTGTTGTTATCGTCTGTGTTAATACATACATAATCATTTTAATAATTATTCCTCTAACATTTCTTTTGTTGACATTGCACTGAAAGCCACGCACGACCTCCCCGCTATACAGCAAGAAAAGTATTCTAGTGCGTGCGCCCGGAAAGTCGCTAGCGCACTGCTCCGCTTGCGAGCGCACATTGACATTTATTCTACATTAGAAATAACAAACTTGTGTGCGGAAAGGACGTGATATCTGAACGGCCCGCCGCTATAGTTCATTCAGTGTGCATGCGCATTGGCCTCAGTGTACAAGCTCAGAACTTTAAACTAGCGCACATGGCATAACTGTAAATTTGTTTAGTTGCAGCAGTTTCATTCCGTGCAACTGAAACGTGGCGTTGAGAAGCCTTTACGATTAATTAACTGTGATGAATGAAAGCACAGTTAATAGTGAAATCGGCGAATTGTTGCATCCCTAATAGCGATATCAGTGCACTGTACAAAAGGCCTTTTCTACAAACATATCCAAATGTTTTCGGCTGCCCACACCACTCTCTCAATGTCAGGTGACTCACGCTCTGCACAGCCTTCAACTGCAGCTCGTGCTGTATTGAACAGACGAACGTCACTTCGTAACTATAGCGACCGTTTTTCGACTGAACTAAATTTATTTCTGATGTCTTGGTCACACTAATTGGAGGGCCAGAATAAAAAGCGCCAGGGGCTGGGTTCGGCCCGGGGGCCGCCAATTGAATAGCCCTGCTGTATAGTAATATGTATAAATTTTTTATTATTCAGCATATGTTGCGTGTTGGCCATGCTTTCCTTCATTTTGTCAGATAAATAGCATTTTAAAAATTTCACTGCTTAGGAATTAAATGTAAAACAATTATGGGAAATATATGTGAGATTAGGAAGCCTGCTCAACTGCTCGTTACTGTAAATAATTAGCCAATCACATGGCTGCAAATCAATGCATTTAGGTGTGCAGACATATTAAGACATTCTGCTTTAGTTCTAACCAAGGATGAGAATGGAGAAAGACTTTGAACAGGAAAGCGTGTTTGTTGGTGCTAGTCGGTTTGGTTTGAGTTATTTAGAAACTGCTGATCTACTGGGATTTTCACACAGAGAATGTTCTAAAAGTGAGAGAGAAAATTGAGTAAGCAGCAGATGCTGATGACGGCACACTGAGTTGACATGAAAGCAGCAGTAGCTCCAATAAGCAGTCAATACAACAAAGGTCTACAGAAGAGCATCTCTGATATCACAACACATCAAACTTTGTCAAATCAGACTTATTGGAATCAGCCTTAATTTTCATGAAACCACAAAAAACATGCTTAAACATTTGAGTGCAGTTTCTACGTAAAATGAATGCTAGAGGGCAGTATGACGCCAACAACATGTGTTCCTTTTCACACTAATGATATTTGCAGGGACATATTGACAAATAAAGGATTATTCTTGTGAAGTTCTTTGCATCCCCATCAAATAAATACTACAAAACAACATAATGTCTATGATTCATTTGGTTCCTCTATCTCTCTCCATATGGAAAACTTCACTGGTGGTCAGTTTTCTCTGTAGTCCTTTTAGGGTGGTGTTGTACTTGCAATGCAGAGCACTCGGGTTTGAGTTGGTTGGGTTTAGGTGAGCAGTTCACTAGATGGTTTGTAGAACAAGCACCACTTAATGGTCGTGTACAAGAAAGAATCTAAACTGTACAACAAAACGTTCTAAAAGTCAATTATTCTATTTTTTTCACAAATGTAGACAGCACCCTTTAGTGGATTTGTCATCAGAAACATGCAACAAAATGTACACAGAGCTAGGCCTGTCACAATAATCAATATATCGACTTATCGCACAATAAATGGACATGATCTCAATCATTTTTGGTGATGCAATATATTTCGCCCATACATAAAAAAAAAAAACTATCCTTCCAACATTTTAGCTGATTGCACAACCTCTCTAACTCTATTGGAGGTGTTAGTGTCAGTATGGTTAAAAAACTATAGTAGTTACCATAAATGACTAAAGTATATTTTGGCGTGGGTGCCTGACAACTGAAAATAGATCTGGTAGCAGATATCGCAGCCTCTGTTACTTTTTGCCTTGCTTTTTATTATTTTTTGTTAACATTTATTATTATTTGTTTTGGATATGCATTTCCACATTCTGATTCCAATGCCTAATCATTAAATTATTAAAATGACTAAATTAAATTTTCTTAAGAACAAAATATGATGTGTTCTTTTGAAGAGTGTACTTGCGATATGATGCTACTGTATTATATTGCCATTCTGGCATTATATAATGAGTGGCATTAAATGGTCTTAAAATGACAATAATATTGTTTATCGCGATTTATTTGGGTGCAATATATCTTACAACAAAAAATAGATATTGTGACAGGCCTACACATTTTATGTTCTGCAAACATGGCTGAACCTAGAAGAATGAGCTCCGGCAACAGAAGAACACAAATGTAGTGAGAAGGGTCTGACTGCATACTAGGTGCAGATGCAAGCTGAGCTCCATACGATGCTTTAAAATGCACACACCTAACCATTCCCCTCATTGTGATGTCACTACCTCTATTGAGAGCATTGCGTCTGATATTGTATATCTCAGCTTACATGTGCAAGTCTGCAGTCTATTGCACTAGACACTATTGCATGTTGTTCCAGCAGTGGTGGAAAGGGTACTGAAAAATCATACTCAAGTAAAAGTACCATTACTTGCCCAAAAATGTAGTGCAAGAAGAGTAAAGGTATCTGTAGTAAATATTACTCAAAGTATGGGTAAAAAGTAGACTTTCAAAAGTACTCAAGAGTAGTGAGTTGTGAGTATTAAACTGTAGAAAAGTTGATGCGTTTACAGAATGTTACGTTTACACATCCCTGCACAAACAACATGTAGAGTATTTAGGGATCTTCCTATTTTCCTTTCAACCTTCCTTCAATTATTTGTTTGTTCCCTCCTTCCTTCGTTCGCTCGTTCGTTCGTTCATACTTTTGTTCCTTCCTAAATTAAGTCCTTTTGTTCATTCATTCGTTTGTTCGTTCCTTCCTTCCTTAGTTTGTACAGTCCTTCCTTGAGTTCTACCTTCGTTCGTTTGGTCCTTCCTTCTTTCCTCCCTTCATTTGTTCGCTCGTTCTTTCTTTCATATTTTTGTTCCTTCCTTCATTAGGTCCTTTGTTCATTTGTTCGTTCCTTTTTCCTTAGTTTGTTCAGTCCTTCCTTGAATCTTTCCCTCATTTATTTGGTTCTTCCTTCCTTCCATTCCTTGTTCGGTCCTTTCTTTTATTTGGCCCTTCCTTCCATTCTTTATTTGTTCCATTTAGTGATTGTTTAAGGCTGTTTGGTGATTTCTGTCATCATACAGTCCACATCCATCATTTTCAGTGACATGTCTATGAAAATTCTCTAGATCATTGCGTGTAAAGATTTTGGACATCTTCTTGGACATTTTTAATGTTTCCGAAAGGTTTGCTGCATAAAGCGCCCATGTCTTGAGGTTGTTCAGTATGATGCGATTTACTTTCTATGTGTGATTTAATGGGATTCACAGGACTGACTTTTCTACTTTAGTCAATGACCATAGACAAGAAAGAAATAAAGTAGTGACTGCAGGTTGAAGGAAAGTAGTGGAGTAAAAGTACCGATACTGCACTAAACATGTACTCAAGGGAAAGTAAAAGTCCACATTTTTAAAACTACAATTCCTCAGAAAAACTACTCAGTTACAGTAGTTTGAGTATACACTACTTTGTATACACTACTTGTAATTGTAATTAGTAACTTTACATCACTGTGTTCCAGCCTGATCTCACGAGGAAATGCAGCTATTTTACATTTTATTAGTTTAGTAGCTAATTCGTATGTGTTCAGTTATACGAAAATGTACGGTTTTACAAAGGAGGTATGGCAGCCAACCCCACCCCTAAACCCAACCATCATTGGGGGATAAGCAAATCGTACTAAGTGAAGTTTCATAAACTAATTTCGAGAGGAGCTCGTGATATGATTAGCACGCCTGGCTGATCATCTGTAATCAGCAATAATCCAATCAGAGCGATCCAAGCTTACTATAAATGGATCAGTTCTTTCCCTACCACTCTATCTGCGTTTTGGAAGAATACACAAGCTAAGCAACACGCCTCAGCAACCTACCAGCCTACTAGCCAACCAACTACCAAAACAAACAATCCAACCAACCAGTCAGACAACCAAGACACTTCTCAACAAGAATTGACGCCGACAAAATGGAAATAACAGCAACAACAACAACGCCATGACAACCAGTGAGAGCTCAGCTCTCTCCGACACGCCCGCAGCGGCGCAACGACAGGCAGCCCCGTCAGCAAACGGACTCGAGGCCCCAGCGAGAGGCCGCAGGCCCATCCGCGCGGCGATAACACAACGCCGCCCGAATTCACCATCGCCAAGCCGCCACCTACCTTCACCAGCTTCCTCCGATGCCTCCGCCAGATCGTCATCCCATGTCTCCAATAAAATCACCATCCTGGAACTCCGTAAACATCTTTCAGACGCCGGTATTCCCGTCCCACCACGATGCAATAAAGCCGATCTCATAAGCTGTACTCCGCCATTACTCCCCAGACTTCGCCCACCATGGACACGTCAAGAAGCCGCCCGGTAACGCCACGCCCGCTATCCCCAGCTCTCCAACGCTCAAACTGAACTTTCTCAACCCGGACAATCAAAAAAGGCTACACAAAGTACAGCACCAAACAGGAAATCATCCAGACCACGTTTTTAAGAAAACAGGACCACCCCAGCTTCATCACAGCAACATAATGAAATTGCCGACACTTCCGCCTCGCCAGCAATCGAGCCCCGCAAGACGCCAGCCCACCAGCTCTTCCGCCTTCTACTTCAACATGCTTCTCAAAAGACAACTCCGACTAAACTCAAAGACGCCGGCGATCCAAGCCTATGCAAAGAAGCCGGACTTCACCCGCAGTACTGTACATCGCATGCTTGAGGAGAAGCCCCGCAAAATAAGTACTCTCCAACTAAAACATTTTATAAATAATCTGGAAGACGAGACCAGCGTGAATAGAATGATTTCAACCCAAAAACTCACCTCAAACCTCCCGCCGGTCCACAGATGCATTATATTCCAACAGCTGAAGCAACCAGACTGCAAGGGTTCACGAAACATAATCCGGAAAACATTAGTCCGCAGTTTATTCTTACGTCGACAAACCTTCATGAAACGCACGGTTGAATCCAAGCTGATCGCTGGAGCACTTTCTTTCACTAGAACAGCAAGTCAAGTCACAATATAAACACTGTGACATTCAGCCAATAAAATGGCCGCGACTTTGATTGACACTCCTTTGAGCCAATAGCTGAAGAAGCGTCAACATCCAATGAGATCCCAACTTGAGACGGTCTCGCCCATGACAGATTTATGAATGGACTCCGTGAAAAAGCCTTGTGAATGAACTGGGCCAGATTTGCTCGTCAGTGTATCCAAATATAACGCTATTTTATCATGGATTAAAACAAGCCCACGATAAACATTTATTCTGGATACCATGTGGGGATATAAGTTTCAAGTTCAGTGTTTTAGAGAAGGGGAAAATAAATAAATAAATAAATAAATAAATAAATAAAATTATTAAAAAAAAAAAAAAAAAAAAAAAAAAAAAACAACCTTTCGCTTGCCTGATATGAATGGAAGAAGGGGTTTCTGACAATGCAGTGATTGTTTCATCCATCGACTCAACGTTAGATGGATTTGCTTTGTTGTTAAACAATTCTATGACACTAAGGGGTTTAAACTTAAACTCTGTTATTAATTCACTGTTTCAGTCTTCAAGAGGTACTTCCTGGACCACCAGCTCTTCATTCATCTGCCACCCTGCAGGGGAACGAAGGCCCACCTTTTTATCCTTGCACATTATGACTACAAACTATTGTAGCACACATTAACAAAGCATGTAAAATCACAATTGCACTCGCCCCTTTAAGATGCCTCACCCTGATATCAGCCAAAACAACTCATTATGTCTGCTCTACATGTACCATGTTGTATAACATTTCATTTCCGATTTTCTATTGTTTTTCAGAGACGGAGAAGCTAACCGCAGAATCTGACCCTCATCCAGCCTGTTACATTCCACATCCATTCTAAATACATTCACGCTCCATGCAAGGATGCATTCCCACTCACACAGCTCAGGCCCTCAATGCCATATTCTCACTGTTTCAATCTGACATCATTTTTATCCCAAATTCCCCTATCTGATCTAACTTGTGGGATGAAGGAATTGTTGTACTTTACTACCCATAGCAAAACAAGATCAATTACACACAGGACATTTTATACACATTTTGACATCCCCTCCCCCACACACCCATCTTAAAACCCCCTTAGCTTCCTTACACCACAGTAGAGCTATTCCACCCAGCTAACCCTTTCCAGCTGACTTTCTCCCACATGCATTCTAAGCATAAGCTTTATTCTGCTGTTCTTCCCCCCCCCCATCCCATTAACATACAAGCTCCTTCAATACCATTCCCCATATTTTTTCATTTATAGTTTCCTCCTAACTCAAACCCTTCCATTTACTCTCACCACAGGTTGGCCCTATTCAGGGGTTGCCCTGAGCTTTAATCGCTGCAGCAGTGAAGCTCCAAACCAGCTCATATATACTTGCTTCCCAATACCACTTCATCACACCCCCCTCATAAATACAGCAGCATATGCTGGTGGGAGCACATATGCCTCCATACTGACCCACTGCACCTCGGCAGCAGCACAGATGCTCCGCTGAGCTACACTCACCCATTTAAATCACTGCAATCGCAGTGACACTTTAGCTGAACCCTTATTCATTCATTCACCTTTACACATCACTACTGACAGCTTTTACTTTCAT